>PISX010005154.1:0-111150 GCA_004024625.1 Mellivora capensis | reverse complement strand
CAGACTTCCCATGTGTTGGGATGCAGCATATCTAGCACCTTCCTGACTTGCTTGCTAACAGTTCAGTCATGCAGGTCAACAGAGTGACTTAGGACTTTGTTATTTTGTATCTAATTCTAACCAACAAAGACAAATTGGCTACGGAATTAAAGGTGTCGGGAGCTTGGGAGAAAGCAGACATGTCAACATCATGTTTGTGAGAGCCAGGGAGAGTTAAGCATAATGAGACATGCACTCCAGATTATAGAAAACGGCTTTTAATGGATATGGGGTGGAGGAGGGTGTGTTGGAAATGGCTCACAGTCATGAATGCAATTGTGGAAGGGAAGATGATTCTCAGAATTAGAAAGTTCTTACAAATGACCCAATGAGGGACAGAAGGCACTAGAACAAACCAGTGCAGCTACCCAGATTCCCTTTGATGTAATACATTTTAAATAGAACATTCCTGGGTCACCAGGGTGGCACAGTTGAGCATCTGACTCTTGCTTTCGGCTCAGATCTGAACTCATGGTCATGAGATCAAGCCCTGCATCAGACTGCAGCATGGAGTCTGCTTCTGTTTCTCTCTCCCTCTTCCTCAGCCTCCCCCACTACATATATCCTCTCTCTCTCTCTCTCTTTCTCTCTCTCTAAATAAAATAAATCTTCTAAAAAAGAGAGAGAGGGAGAGAGAACACTATTACAGAAGGCAGGTTAATGTAGGGGACCTGGGTAGCTCAGTCAATTAGGCGTTTGACTCTTGGCTTTGGCACAAATTATGATCTCAGGGTCTTGGGATCGAGCCCCATGTGTCAGGCTCCATGCTCAGCAGGGAGTCTGCTTGTCCCTTTCCCTCTGCTCACCCCCCTCCACCCTTCAACTCTCTCTCTCTAGTAAATAAATAAAATCTTAAAATGGGAGGCAGGTTAGTATTCACCATTGCAGAGATGAAGTGACCCAGAGAGGGCAGGAGTGTACTTCTAAAGTGCTGGTAATGTTTGGCATTTTCATCTGGGCTACTGGTCATAGGTGGTTGCTTACTTTGTGAAAAATTTGGCAACCTGTAGTTAAGGTTAGTAGACTTGTCTCTATGTATGTTGCACTTCAAATGAACTGTGTAACAGTTCTTATAGTTCAGTATATTTCCTTCACAAATTATTTTATTTTATTTTATTATTTTTTTTACTTACATTTTGAATTTTATTTATTGTTTTCAGTGTTCCAAGATTCATCATCACTCTGATGGAGGCTTAATACTCCATTGTATATATGGACCATATCTTCTTTATCCATTTGTCTGCTGAAGGGTATCTTGACTCTTTCCACAGTTTGGCGACTGTGGTCATTGCTGCTATGAACATTGGGGTGCTGTTGGCCCTTCTTTTACTACATCTCTATCTTTGGGGTAAAATTCCAGTAATGCAATTGCTGGGTCATAGGGTAGCTCTATTTTTTTTTATAAAGATTTTATTTATTTATTTGAGAGAGAGGCAGTGGGAGAGAATGAGCGAGGAGAAGGTCAGAGGGAGAAGCAGACTCCCTGGGGAGCTGGGAGCCCGATGCGGGACTCGATCTCTGGTCTCCGGGACTATGACCTGAGCCAAAGGCAGTCGTCCAACCAACTGGGGTAGCTCTATTTTTAATTTCTTAAGGAATCTCCACACTGTTTTCCTAAGTGGCTACACTAATTTGCATTCCCACCAACAGTGTAAGAGGGTTCCCCTTTCTCTACATCCTTTCCAGCACTTGTTGTTTACTGTATTGTTAATTTTGGCCATTCTAACTAGTGTAAGGTAGTTTCTCAGTGTGGTTTTGATTTGAATCTCCCTGATGGCTAATGATGATGAACATTTTTTCATGTGTCTGTTAGCCATTTGTATGTCTTCTTTGGAGAAGTGTCTGTTCATGTCTTCTGCCCATTTTTTGATGTGATTATATGTTTTGTGTGTGTTGAGTTTGAGGAGTTCTTTATAGATTTTGGATATCAGCCCTTTGTATAGCCCTTGTCTGTACTGTCATTTGCAAATATCTTCTCCCATTCCGTGGGTTGTCTCATTTTGTTGACTGTTTCCTTTGCTGTACAGAAGCTTTTTATCTTGATGAAGTCCCAAAAGTTCATTTTTGCTTTTGTTTCCTTTGCCTTTGGAGATGTGTCTTGAAAGAAGTTGCTGTGGGTGATGTTGAAGAGGTTACTGCCTATGTTCACCTCAGGATTTTGATGGATTCCTGTCTCATATTGAGGTCTTTCATCCATTTTGAGTTTATCTTTGTGTAGAGTGTAAGAGAATGGTCAAGTTTCATTCTTCTACATAACTATCCAAATTTCCAAGCACTATTTATTGAAGAGACTATCTTTTTTCCACTGGATATTTTTTCCTGCTTTGTCAAAGATTATTTGACCATAGAGGTGAGGGTCCACATCTGGGCTCTCTACTCTGTTCCATTGGTCTGTTGTCTGTTTTTGTGCCAGTACCATCCTGTCTTGGTGATCACAGCTTTGTAATAAAGCTTGAAATCAGGTAATGTGATGCCCCAGCTCTCTTTTTCTTCTTCAACATTTCCTTAGCAATTTGGGGTCTTTTCTGATTCCATACAAATTTTAGGATTGTTTGTTCCAGCAGTTTGAAAAAATGCCACTGGTATTTTGATCAGGATGGCACTGAAAATATAGGTCACTCTGGGCAGCACAGACATTTTAATAATGTTTATTCTCCTGATCCATGAGCATGGAATGTTTTTCCATCTTTTTGTGTCATCTTCAGTTTCCTTCATGAGCATTCTGTAGTTCCTCAGGTATAGATCCTTTACCTCTTGGTTAGGTTTATTCCAAGGTATCTTTTGTTTTTTGGTACTTTTGTAAATAGAATAGATTCTCTAACTATCCTTTCTACAGTTTCACTGTTAGTGTATAAGAAAGCAACTGATTTCTGTGCATTGATTTCGTATCTCGCCGCATTAGTGAAGTGCTGTATGAGTTCTGGTCATGTGGAGGTGGAGTCTTTTGTGTTTTCCACATAAAGTATCATGTCATCTGCAAAGAGGGAGAGTTTGACTTCTTCTTTGCCAATTTGAATACCTTTTATTTCTTTTTGTTGTCTGATTGCTGTTGCTAGGACTTCTAGTATTATGTTGAACAACAGTGGCATGAGTGGTCATCCTTATTGTGTTCTGATCTCAGCAGGAAGGCTCTCAGTTTTTCCCCATTAAGAATGATATTCTCTGTGGGTTTTTCACAGATGGATTTTGTGAAGTTGAGGAATGTTCCCTCTGTCCCTATAGTCTGAAGAGTTTTAATCAGGAAAGGATGTTGTATTTTGTCAAGTGCTTTTTCTGCATCAATTGAGAGGACCATATGGTTCTTCTCTCTTCTCTTATTGATTTGTTCTATCACACTGATTGATTTGTGAATGTTGAACCACCCCTTCATCCCAGGGATAAATCCCACCTGGTCATGGTAGATAATCATTTTAATGTACTGTTGCATCCTATTAGCTAGAACTTGTTGAGAATCTTGGCATCCATATTCATCAGGGATATTAGTCTGAAATTCTCCTTTTTGTGGAACTTTCTCCAGAACAGACCACATACTGGGTCACAAATCAGGTCTCAGCTGATTCCAAAAGATTGAGATAATTCCTTGCATATTCTCAGACCACAATGTTTTGAATCTGGAACTCAATCACAAGCAAAAGTTTGGAAGGAATTCAAACACTCAGAAGCCAAAGACCATCCTGCTCAAGAATGTTTGGTTCAACCAGGAAATTAAAGAAGAACTTAAACAATTCATGGAAACCAATGAGAATGAAGACACATTGGTCCAAAACCTATGGGATACAGCAAAGGTGGTCCTGAGGGGGAAATACATAGCCACTCAAGCCTCACTCAAAAAAAATTGAAAAATACTGAATACACAAACTCTCTTTACACCTTATTTTTATATTTTTTATATATTTTTTCCTTCTTTCTGTCTTCTGGATATCCTCCTTTTAAAAAAAAACAACTTTTTTTTGAAATATAGTTTACTTGAAATATCATATGAACACCTAAATGAATACTTCATAAATTTGAGTCATACTGTGTGATATTATTTTACTATTTCTACATTTTCCAGTTGTTTAATAAGGTTATTGTTTATTTTTTTAAAAAAAGCACTTTCAGCATTAAAAAAGAAAGAAAGGGAAACACTTGTCCTAAAAAACAAGTTATGTCAACTCAACCTTCTTTCTTTGAGAGAGTTCTTAGACTGATAGAGTGGGGAAATGCAGTAGACAGAGTCCGAGTACCTGAAGTGAGTTTGACCCTATTCTCAAGCTCTTTGGGTGGGAAAACACAGCAGGAGGATCCAAGTGCATAAGCAGTTGAGGAAATGAATAGTTAGATAACCAACCAAAAATTCTGATGAGCAATGAATGCCAACCTGGAACGCAGATTCTAGTACATGTCACAAATCTTTATCAATGGCATTTTCCAGGTTACCACTTATATTGATAAGATTTACCACTTATATTAATAAGATTTGGATAAAAATATGGAAAAATGTGTTCAATCACTTATATATGGTGGAGAATATGATGACAAGCTGTAGCAACCAGATCAAAGAAGATGGAAGTCAATAGGGGAAATCAGTATATGACTCTGTACTTGCATTTGAGAAATACAACCACATTTATGTATGTAGAAACAGGCAGATTTCTTTCCTTCTCTCTTTCTTTTCTCTTTCTTTCTTTCTTTCTTTCTTTCTTCTTCTTCTTCTTCTTCTTCTTCTTCTTCTTCTTTTTCTTTTTTTGGTTGGGAGAAGGATGACAGCACATTCATCATGATCAGTGAAAAACTGGGATATTGGCATATTGGCTGTGTTAATAGAAGCCCAGTATAACTAAGGAAAACAGAAAATAATGATAATCTAAGTAATCATATATTGACAAGACCACATGTAAACTGCTGCTTCCTATTCTAGTTCCATCTCAGTAAGAGGGATAAAACTACAGGATGTCCCAGGATGAGTAGCAATACAGGTTCAAAGGACTTGAACTCTTATCATCTGAGGAATTGTTGAAGAACATTAATGGACATGAGAACCATTTTTTGATACCCAGACATCTTTTCTACACAAGCAAGGGAAGACTTTCTGTGGTGTGAAGAACAGAATCAAGACTACTGGGGAGTCATACTTAAAGTGACATTTTCTAGCATTCAGAGGTGTGCCTAGAGAAAATAGACTCTGCTGTAGACATTACCATTTCTTCTCTACTTCTAGGTGCATGGAGGACTCCATTTCACCACCTCACTTAAGTTAGGCATGGCCATATGACTTGAGTCTAGTAAGTGTAGCTTCTTGATACAGAGTCAAGTAAGTGTAGCTTCTGATACAAAACATTTGCTCGTGAGCCCAACTCCAGCATTCTTTGCTTCTGCCTCAGTGAGACATGAAACCTTGTGTTAAAATGGAGGTAGACATGAACAAACATTTCTCCAAAGAAGACATGCAAATGGCTAATAGACACATGAAAAAATACTCAATATCACCAGCATCAGGGAAATACAAATCAAAACCACAATGAGATATCATACCAGTCAGAATGGCTAAAATTAACAACTCAGGAAACAGATATTGGTGATCATGCAGAGAAAGGGGAGCCCTCTTACACTCTTGATGGGAACAAAAACTGGTGCCACTACTCTGAAAAATAGTATGGAGGTTTCTCAAAAAGTTAAAAATAGAACTATCCTATAACCCAGCAATTGCACTGCTAGGTATTTATCCAAAGGATACAAAAATACAGATTCAAAGGGGCACATGCACCTCAATGTTTATAGCAGCAATGTCCATAGTAGCCAAACTATGGAAAGAGTCCAGATGTCCATCGACAGATGAATGGATAAAGAAGATGTGACACACACACATATATACATACATGTAATGGAATTTTACTCTGACATCAAAAAGAATGAAATCTTGCCATTTGCAATGATATGGATGGAACTAAGGGGTATTCTGCTAAGTGAAATAAGTCAGTCAGAGAAAGACAAATACCATATGATTTCATTCATGTGGAATTTAAGAAACACAACAGATGAACAGAGGGGAAGGAAAGGAGAAATAAAATAAAATAAAAACCGTAAATGACTCTTAACTATAGGAAACAAACTGAGGGTTGCTGGAGCAGAAATGGGGTGGGAAAGGGGTAATTGGATGAGGGCATTAAGGAACACTTGATGTAATGAGGAATGGGTGTTTCTGCAACTGATGAATCATTAAACTCTATCCCTAAAACTAATAATATACTGTATGTTAACTAAATTGAATTTAAATAAAGGTACCAGCCTTGGTCTCTGAGTGACTACAGTGATTACAGTTATCTCCCAAACACCACCACTATCCCACTTCAGACCCAGTCATGCACCTATACTGGACATGTTAGTTTGAGTCGGAAATACACCTTTACTGTTTTTAGCTGCTGAAGTTCATGGGTTTTATACTTCTGCATAACCCTGGTGCAATATTGTGATTTCTTAGAAATAAATTTTTAGTCATTTAGATGACCAAAAGTATATTTCTCATGTGTATTTGGTCTTTGTCCATGGTTTCTGGCTCACAGCTTCCTAAACCCTTGGAATTTCCTAAGTGTCAGTGGCCCTAAAGGTGTCTTTTGCTATGTTAATGAGGGTGACTTTTGGACCCCACCTAAGGAAGAAGCTGGTTGCCAAGAGGATCAGCTCCTAATTAGAGGGTTGGAACATTTAGTCCCACAGTCCCACAGTCTCACCTCACCCCCAGCCTATTGGACCTCTGGGGAGAGGTGAAGGGCTAGAGGTTGAATCAGCCAATAGCTGATGACTTAGTCAATAATGGCCATGCAATGGAGCCTCCATAAAAATCCAGAAGGACTGGGCTTAGAGAGCTTCTGGGGAGGTGACCACATGGAGACTGGGGAGAGCAGCGCTTCTGGAAAAGGCATGGAGGTTCTGCACCCCTCCCCACATGCCTCACCCTATGCATCTCTTCTATCTGGCTGTTCCTGAGTTACATCCTTTTACAATAAACTAGTGATCTACTAACATGAGTTCTGTGAGCTGCTCTAGAAATTGGAACCTCCAATCAGTAGCTGGGAGGTCAAAAGCACAGATAACAGCCTGAGGCTCATACCTGGCATCTGAAGTGGGGGGGGGGCGGTAATGGGACAGTTCTATAGAACTGAACCCTTAACCTATGGAATCTGATGCCATCTCCAAGTAGACAGTGTCCGACCTGAGTTGAATTCTCAGATACCCTGCCGGTATCTGAGGATTGCTTGGTGGTGTGGAAGGGGAGGAACCCCCTCCACCACCACACACACAGCAGAACTGGGTCCAGGAACCCTCATAGACCTGACTAACCCAACTGCCTTCAAGATGTAGTGATTTCTTATGAGTAAGCAGTAGGAAGATACACATTTGATTCTTGAGATTCACACACTTGCATTTTTTGCCTTTTATTTTCATTGACACACTACATTTGGACTGTTGCTGGAGGTAGAGCTTAGTCAACTGGAATTTTCAACTGGTTCTAGGGCCTTCTGGGAGACCATCCCAATAAAGCTGACTAAAATGATTCTCCTTCTAAGCACACTCTTCTGTAACTCGCTGCATGCCCAGTAACATCACAAGTTTATGGATTTTGTCCACTTGGGGAAGAGCCAACAATAATTAGATAGTTTACATAGCAAAGATTCAATTGCCATGTAAGCATACACTTACAACATTATCCGCGGAAACCGTGAGGTTCACCAAAGATCTGGGGACCAATGTGACTCTTTGAATATGAGCTTTGCAGTTTGATTCTTACACATTCTTATTGACTGAGCTATTGCCAAGTGTCTGATCAGTCTGTGCTGATAGATGCATTATTCTTTTATAGGTTCCCAAGGATGGTCCTGGTGCCATCTACTAACTCATGCCCCAGTGTTCCCACTTAGTGTCATTGTTAAAGTTGTCTTGTGCTAGGCAATAGCAGCATCTGATATGTTTATAAGTGGTTCTGTCTGGGGAAGAAGCTTATGAGGTGATCAGAGCCAGGAAGTGAAAGGAACAAAGTATGTACCTAGCCCGAAAAGAAATGAAGAAATAGAATTAAAAGATGATTCCAATGGGAGAAGAAATGGCAAAGACAGATTTAAAATTATAATTAAAAACACATATGTATATTTTTTCTTTCTATAACAAATCAAACCTGCAGCTAATTAACCGGAACCTCACTTTTGTTGTTCGCAGGAGACCAAAATCAACTGCGTTCGCCTGGCTACAAAAGGTATGTTGGCATGTTCTTGTCTGTCTTCAGCTGCTTAAGTATTTCTCCTTCTAGCCATGGAGGGAAAGTTGAGCCAACAGTTACTAAAAATAAAAAAGAATTGTTATTTTCATCGGAGTCATTTGCATCTAGGTATTAATATATACCTCTGGTATATATTAATAACACAGTGCCTAAAGCCTAGTAAGAACTCAAAACATATTTGTTGAATCAGTGGGTGGATGGATGGATAGGTGGACGGACGGACGGACGGACAGATGGACAGATGGACAGATGCATGGACTGGTACATTAATCAGTAGAGTGGTGAATATAAATTGACTCAGATGTTCTTCTGCTATATATTTTAGTTCTACTTGGGACTGTTTATGTGTATATTTTTTAAACATGTCTGTCAAACCTATCTTCTGAGTTTTGTACTTCTTTCCACTGGGTTTGGCTTTCACAAATGAGGTGATAGTGTTGGTGCCTTTAGTAATGAGAAAACAAACACTGCATTGTTATGTATATTTATCCTAATACTTATTCCAAAAACTAAGGCAGCATTGTTCAGGCTCATCACTTTTTGTTTTTCTAATTATAATTGAATTGCCTGGCCCTTTCAGTTGGTACATGTTTCTGTTTATTACTCTTTAAAAAAAAAAATCAATGAACGGTTTGTTATCATTTAACCTATTACAAGGTTGAATGGCTAGAAATCAGGTTTATCTTTTTGTTATAGAATGGATATTTTTAACAACCATTCTCTCCATATAAACACACCAAAATTGAACAATCCTGTTGTTCCCTGCATTTATTGACAATCCATACAGTTACATAGGATGCTTCCTCAGAGATGACAGTTCTAAACATAAGTAGACATATAATCATAGGTACAAACCATAAACAAAGATGATGACCCAAGTGTGTCTATACATACATGAAGATATACACACATGCACACTCATTCAGAGGAAAATGCACACGTGTGGAGGAAGAGGAAGAGATGAGGGAGTGGGGAAAGAGAGAGAGTGAAGGAGGAGAATAATTGGGGTTATTTGACAAAATGTTGCACAAAGGCCTATCACTTGTGACTTTCATAACTTTGGAAAAAACCAGCTCAATCTGTAGGCAGAAGAGGGAAGAGGATATAGAAGGGAGAAGACAGAAGCACTAAGGACTCACCGTGATAAGAACTCACTCTGATTTCACAGAAGTCATGAGAGGCGGGTGTGTCCCTCACTTGTTCACTCTCAGGAACTCGGGCTACTGGACAGAAAGAGATAAAATACTCTTTGTGAGGCCAGGAGAATCAATGGCCTGCAAACAGAAGTGGCACAAATCACAGGCCTTGGTAGACTTTCCCACAGAAGAAAGCAGATAATCCAGAAGGAAGAACATTATCAATAGGATAGCACCAGAGCTCCAGACTGCAAGCAGGACAGCGGAGTGTCTGCGGTGTCCTGCTTAAAGGGGCAGCCCGGCAAGGGAAGGAAACTCACGGGAGACCCCCTCACCCACGGTGATGGTGCTCTGTGGCTCCCCTCCAGCTTTTGACCTCTAGACAAGGGAGGGGTTGATGCGATTGTTCTGCCTCCCATGGGCCTGTGGGATTCTAGGTATACCCTCTGGACAAAACTCCCCCCTAAAGGGTAGTCAGTTAGATCTGATTTTCTAAATCAGGAACACATGGTTGGATGGGCAGTAGGTACCTACAGGGACTTCTTAAAAGAATGATTAAAACGCTACTGGTGATTTCAAGATTGAGGCCCACCATGCCATACTTCTGTGGAGCTGCATTGCTCATTTGCAGGAGAGTTACAGTGGTCTCTAAAGAACTGGAGCAGAAAGCTTGTACCTCTTCGTAGCATAAGAATTTCTCCTCCTGTCTGACCTTTAGGACATAGTCTTCCTTAGTGGAGTGTGTACTTAGCGGAGTGTGTACTCACACCCATATGAGTGTGTACTCATGTGGGTGTGTGGAAAGATGGGAACAAGTGAATCAGGGTGAATGCCCAGCTAGCTGGCCAGGATAGTCACAGATGGATTCCAAGGACTGACACCCTCACTTTCCGGGCCCTCAAGGGCCGTCATTTCAGCCCCAAGAGGCAGAGCTCTAGGAGCACCTGAAGTGGGACAGAGAGCTGGAGAATGCCGAGTGCCAGTCTTTCAGACTCCAGGAAGTTAGCCCTCTCAGTACAACCTAGATAAGAGAATACTTGTTGAAAAAAAGCCAAGAAAAAGCAAAGAAAAGGAGACCTCTATTTGGTTGGTGTCTTCTCTGTGCCTTGAGTTAGCCTGGGAGCATCCAGGGTGGATGAAAGGCAAACCCTCTCTAAATCCGTGCACTGCTCAGGAGCACTCTGTATCAAGGATCTAAGGCCAGGAAGCCATATTCAACCCATCTCTTTCCTGAATCAAATTTCCCACTTTGTGAGTTTGCCAAAAACACTTTCCCTTTTAACAGGGGGAAATAAGATACTGGGAATCCCACAGGCATCGGCAGTGGACGATGTGGCTGTGGCATATTCCACTGGCCATCCAGCTCCCTCCCAAGTGTTTCCACCACCTTCCTGTCATCATGGCATCTTCCTTGTGGGGCTGCCAGGGGGCATCCAGCCTCTGGAGTGTGATCGCATGTGCAAGCTTGAGGCCACTGCTCTGGTGATAAAGCAACTGGCTGTTGTTTTGCCTGTGATTCCAGATGGTGTCTGTAGTCATCTGTGTGAACTAGAGGGTTCACAGGCAGAATGTAACAGTCCCCAACATTCAGGCAGGGTCATTCTGCCCTGACCCCAAGTGCAGCACCTCTTCTGCTGGAGTCCACACCTGGATCCAGCATGGAGCTCTAACCCCTGTCTGTCTTTAACATCCCTGATGTCACCCTAAGTCTAATGTAGTGCTGCCCAGTTTGGAGGGTTGCAAAGCAAGGGACCTGCATTAGTTTTCTGTGGCTGCTGCACCAAAAGTACTACCAGCTGAGTGACTGAGCAACAAAATTTCTTGTCTCGCCGTTGTGGAGGCTAGGTTATCAGTAGGGTTAGTTCCTTTGAGAACTCTGAGGGATCTGATCCATGCCTCTCCCCTAGCTGCAGGCCATCTTTGATGTTCCTTGGTTTTTCATCTTTCATAGCATTCCCCCTGTGAACATCTTGTATCCAAGTTTTCCTTTTTTTATAGGGACTGATACTGTTAGGTTAGGAGCCTACCCTACTCTAGTTTAACCTCATCATAAGTTAACTAACTAATTTTATCTACAAACCCTATATTCTGAGACGTTCTGAATATAAGGTTTGTAGATGTTGCATTCTGAGACCTGGAGGTTAGGATTTCAGTATATGAACTGGGGTATGGACACATAGTTCAATTCATAGCAGAACCCATACAGTTAGGGGTAGTGTCCATGTGGTTTCCCTTGGAGCCTCTGACTATTCTGTATTCATGGTACAATCCCAATAGCTTTTAAGAATGTGCAAGGACCAGGAACTAGCCCTGTCAGAGGGGGTCCTGGTGGTGAGCTGCGAGCTCTAGATTTGACTCCTGTTCCCTTGGGAAGCTTATTGGGGCTGTTTTGGGCAGAAGAGCTGCAGGTTCTGTGGAAGGAGCCCTGGACAGAGGGTAAACACAGTGAGCCATCCACACACACCCAGTGGCTGGGTCTGTAACAGCAGGACCCCTCTCAGGCTCCATAGGGTGGTGAAGTATCAGGTCCTGATCCAGTCATGTTTCTGGGGTCTGAGCAGGGCCCACCTCCTGGGATAGGCACTACCACTGCTGATTGAGAGGATCTCTCCTGAGGAGCTCCTTGGTCTTAACCACTAATTTCTCCATCACGTTTTGCCATGGCAGGAAGTACCTGGCACATCACTGGTACTTGAAAAATGCCTGCTGAAATGAGTAAATGCGTTTGAAGCCAGCATCTCACTGTTACAAGGGTCAGAGACCTTGGAAGTCTCACTTCATCTTCCTGAAACTCAGAGGCACCATATTTAAAGTTATGTCCATCTCTTCATTTACAGAACATTTTTTAACACACCGACTGCCAGTGGTTTGGTGATAAACCTACTCTTTATAAAAGAAAACCTCTTATTTATAGTCTCTGTTGATCTCAAGGATGTAAATATCCCCACCATGTTCAATGAAGTTACCAAAGGTTTAACAACTGGCTTGCAAAATAGCCAAGAATATTTTACAGTTGGCTTTAGCAAGCTGGGACAAGCCAGCTCCAGTACACGAAGACCTCTACCATCCAGTTTGTTAGAGGATCAGATGATACATTATGTGTACAACTGTTGTACTGCAAAGTGTTTTGGATAAAATTATTGTCATTGAATGTTATTTCCTTCGTATGGTTGGCTCACTGAGCATCTGTGAATGGGACACTTTGAAGGGAACTACAGTTTTTATGGTGAATCAGCACACATGGTCCCTGTCCTCAAGGAGCTCCCAGTCTAGTATGGAAACAGACCTTACATGTATGATTTTAACAGATAATCATGAAGTTATAATTGTGATTAGAGCTTCCAAAGAGAAGTGAAATGTACTGAATGGGGACTAAAATATCAATGGTGCCAAAGGCTCAGGCAGTAATGGCGGATATGTTCCCAGGCCATCACCTGGGGTTCTGCTTCCTTGGGACTGGTATAGCATAGGAGACTTTGTGTCTCCCTACCTGTCATTACCCCTTCTCACCTAACACTGGGAATTGCATAGGACCAGGACCAATGGTAGGATTTGGAGACCAGCTGACTGAGCACATCAGACTGTGAGAAGAGCCACACCCCTGGCCCAAAGTCCCTGTAAAGGCCCAAGTCCCCAGTATTTACAGAGGATTTAGTGGGCATATTCACATATCACCAGGGGGCACTATTTATTTACAGAACCACAATTGAAGGCACAGCTAAGGGCCTGTGGGGTGGGAGTTTGGTATTTGCAAGTAAAGGGGATAATCCTAGGATCAGAACAAGCTGACCTCAAAAGCCTTGAAGGCAGTCTTTTTCATTGGTGGGGGACTCACTGGTACTACCCCAGATTCACATTCCTCTTTACTTTGTTCCTCAGCCAAGGGTTGCCTGTGATTGACTTTGGCTGGAGATTTAGAGGAATCTGAATGTAAGTTCAACTGTAGTGGGGAAGTGGAGTTTGTTTATCAATGAGCTGCTAAAGACAAAAGGGACCTCTCTTAGGACAGATTCCCTAGAAGTAGAGCCTGAGGCAGGGATTTGGGCACAGGGAAGGTATTAAGGGAGGGCTCTTGGAAGAAATCAGGTGGTGGGTATTATGGAGGGCACGCATTGCATGGAGCACTGGGTATGGTGTAAAACTATGAATTCTGTTACACTGAAAAGAAATGAAATTTTATATATATATATAAAATCTGTAAATGAAAGAGAAAAGTGGGATAGGTAGTAAGACGCTAAGCAAGAATCTATTCTCAGATAAATTAAAGCCTAGGCTAGATATGGTAGAGTATAAACTTCTCCCAAGTTGTTCTGCTGTGAACAAGAAGACCAGAATTTCTGCCTCTCCCCTCATAACAATTAGTCGTTGGTACTCTCCTATTCCTTTCCCCTTCTCCCTCCCTTCCATCTCTCAGGTGGCTTCAGGGGGAATGGCAATGCTGAGTCCTGCACGTGTATCAGGAGAAAGTCATAGGTATAAGCCCTTAGTCTCAACACTCAGAGCAGCTGGGGGATGGTACACCAACCCGAAAAGGGAAGAGCAAGAGCGGCACCAGTGGCATCTACCCTGTGCTCTTCTTATACAGAGGATATGTTTCATTGTTGGGTTGAATGATAGCAAAAAGATCATGGAATTGCCTCCAATTCAAGAGCTGAAGGAAAATTCTAAAAGCCCTCTGTTTGGCACACTGTACTCTCAGATCTTGTTCAGAGCCATAGAGAGAAAACTTCAGCTAATGGGTTAAAAAAATAATAAATTTTGGTTTAGAAACAGAACTATTATTTATTCTTTGAAGGGAGGGCAGTACAAAGACTACTTAACAATGAGGTTTCATTTGTATAGTTAGAAAATGTAAGACAGGGCCATTAAGGGGAAGGTGCATTTAGACCCCTTAAATAACGTTTACCTTACATTTGGAAGAGGAGGGATGGGCTCAATTTAAGAACCAGGTTGGAGGTATGAGCTGAGTCTGCTCAGAGGTGACCCTTGGGAAAATGGAACACATAGAAGTTTGGGGTGGGATACTTAGACTTCTGAGGTGCTGAGGCTCAAGGAGGAGGGGGGAACAGACTTTCCTGTGGAAGATGATTATCCCCTGTGGTGATGATGCCCCTGCTTCAGGCTACACCTGCTGAAGGAGGCACCTGAGCATCTCAGTTCATGCCTTTCTGACTCAGAGTAGATCAAGGGGAAAATGGTAATAGAAAACCATACCAGTCAGTTTCTGGAACAGAAACTGATGTCCAGCTCTACTTGCTGTGACAGGGAGCTTACTTCTGTCCCAACAAGTTCTTTCCACTACGGGACACTCCATTTGGACAGAGCTTCAATATCACGAGTCCGTATTTGGCTCCCGATTCTCTCTGCCTGTGAGTCTTTGAGGCCACATAGATCCTATCTGCCTTTTCTTTTTCCCGAACATAAAATTTGCTTTCTTTGACTTTGACTGCCTGCTCCGGTTAGGGTCAAGCTGTCTGCCCTCTCCCTCTTGGAACCTCTCTGGCCATCAGCAGGTAGCAGCATTCCCATCTCTGGCACCAGCCATCAAGGGAACACAGCTGGCTCTGCAGACTCCCGCTGGGTGCGCCCAAGTGGCAGTTAGAAAAATCAGCTTTGATTTGATTTGCAAACTGAGCCTAGTCATTGAGACAAAATAAATCCGGAAACCCATAAAGCCATTTGCAGAGTTGCTTTGCAGAAGACAGCCACAGTTTTAATCTAGTAAACACTCTCTAACGATCCCATTAAAACAACCCCCTCGGAGTAGGTGCTGGAAGCTGAACTCTAGAATAATGAAGCATGAGATAAGGGGCCAATGTCACCAATAGTTCCATGCTGCCCTGTGGTAGTGATGGACTAAAACCATTGTCCCAACAGCAACAGGCAAGAGGCGTGGGCAATGGTCTTTTGTAAATGTAGCTTCTTTTTATAATGGCTAAGCCTGAGGTAGACCATTTCATCCAGCATTTTCTCTTCTCTCTTCATAATGAATTCTCACCCCTGCAGAGACTGGCAGGACAATAAATACCCATTCTTCAGTGAAATGCCCTCATTTTGCTGATACTAAGACTAGAGCCAAGAAGGGGAAATGATGTGTCCTCTGATTCCTTAACCCTAAGAATAACATGTTACAGGTGGTGAGAAGCCAAGCACAATGTAGGAATTATCTCCTATCAGATAGGAAATGCCCACTGCCTGTCCTCCCCTCTTCTGTCCATCTAATTCTATATGGAAGGTTCTGTCTTATATGAATCTTCTTTGAGAGGCTGCATGGAATAATGGGGAATTGGTGTCACCTGGATTCAAATCCCATGTCCAAAGCTTAACTGTTTAACCCTGGATAAATCAAACCCCTATGAGTCTGTCACACCCATTTTGGGCCAGAGGTCATTGACTCTTTCTTCCAGTTATTTGAGATAATGCACATCAAAGGTCAAGAATATAACAGATGATAAACATCTTGAGCTTCCCTCCTTCATTCTTCTGAACCTTCTCTGATAGGAGACCTAGAGGTCCAAGCCTCTCGTTGCTATTCTCTGAGGAAGAAAAGCCAAAGCCTGGACTCTAGTCATTTCCCCTACGATTCCACAAATCACATGTTTATCAGATGAACTCAGGCTAGATCCAAAGTGCAGAAACAGAGGCAAAGGAATGATGCCGACCTCATCTCTTAGTCTTTAAGCTCTTCAACTATAGGTTATTGTGTTTAGATGAGATTCTAGCAATCCTATTTTTATTGACTAAGTGTAGCACTTTGTTCATGCACCTGTTAGCCTTTGTAGCATTTTTTCTTTTCTCATCATCTACCCAGCAATTTCAGGAGGGACTCAGGACCACAGGATGCCCAAATCTAGCCATGGTAGCTGGAGTCAAGACCCCAGTGAAGGATCACTTATGAAAGGTAGACTGTAGTGAGTTGGTCTATTGGAAAACTCTTAGCTATTGTTCAGGCCTTAGAAATCCTACCAGATTTTTTTTTTTAAATTTTATTTTTTTATTTGATAGAGATCACAAGTAGGCAGAGAGACAGGCGGGGTGGGGGGGGGGGTGGGCAGGCTCCCTGCTGAACAGAGAGCCCAATGCAGGGCTTGATCCCAGGACCCTGAGATCATGACCTGAGCCGAAGGCAGAGGCTTAACCCACTGAGCCACCCAGGCACCCAGAAATCCTACAGATTTTAAGAGGGGAAAGCCCATGGTGTGTACTTGGTGGTTAGGGTAGGGTAGTGCTGTTTCTCCCTATGCAAGCCAAATGAAGTGAATTTTCCACAATGGGGGTTCTCAGAATTGCTTGAGTGTGACAAGGTTGCCTTGACCCTTGGCCCCTTTTGTTCTCACCCAGTGCTCTCTATGCCCTAAAATGCCAAAGGAATAATGTGGCTTTTCCTGAAGGTTTTATGACAAGATAGAAGAAGAGAATTACATCATAAGTAGACTAAAGGTAACCTAAAAATGGCATTCAGATATCCCAACCCATTAATATTTTTCTTGCTACAACTACTGGTACAGCTCCTTAGTCTTCTTAAATCCTTTTCCTATCCCTACTCTCTAGACTGTTCAAACTGCTCCCCCACACTGCCAACACACATACATACCTTTTCCACACCCCACTCAGGAAGACAAAGCTGGTACAGTGGAGTCCAGGAAAACCAAAACCACAACCAATACTTGTCCTTCACGCATGTCCTTGGGAAGTCTCAATTCATCCCTGTGAACTAGAAATGTGAATTATCTACCCAAGACCTAAGACCCCTGAGTTGACCTTAGCTCAAATCTGATGCAACAAAGCAATTACATCTTACAAAGGGAATAGCGGCTTTTAAAATCATGAGTCAAAGAAAGGGGGAAATCTGGGTAGGCTGAAGCCAAGAGCTAGAAATAGAAGAAGGTTCCATTAGAGCTTTCTCTGATGGGGTTTCATGTAGTGTTGAAGGAGCGGGGTGGTGAAGGGGGGGCTTAATGAAAATTAACCATCTACTGTGTACCAGTCACAGGCCTGTGTATGCTGACATGAGTTGACAATGCAATGACAGAATTAAAACCTGGCATGTATTGCACACTAAATAAATAGTGGTCATCCCTATTACCCTTACTTTAAAAATGAAGCAGTAGAAACCCAGAAAGGTTGAATAAAGACCTCAAGGATCCGCAGAATTATAGCTGAGCTCTAACTCTAAAGCTCACGGCATTCCCATGGCACCATTTTGAATCTTGTCAGTGACACAGACTGAGTGAGATTCTAGGAGCCACTGTCAGAGTCTCTTGTCTCCTATTTGTTAAACCCTTCCATGCCTCTTTCCCAGTAATAGTTGATAGTAGAATCTTTAGGGTGTGATGGGTCTTTTGTCTCTTTGGCAGTGTCCAGGCTAAGTCCTGGAATCTGCAGAAGACCCAGTACCACAAAGAGCCCTCAGCCTTCCATGTTACTACAATATATTGAAGCTGATAAACCAAGAAGTTAGTTTGTCTTCAAGGTTATCTGCTTCAGTGTCATCTTTAGCCCATTAGCATCTCTTTCTACTCAACATTCTTTGCTTCAGAAGGGAATAAAAGTCAGAAGGGAAATCTGAGGCACTCAGCATGCTGACCTCCTTCTTTGCATGGTCTAACTATTTTAATTAATTAACTGATTTTCATATAAATATATATGAACATAGGCTGGAAATATGGAGAGAGTGGAGTCATGAAGCCTCTAACAGAAAAGCTGTATGATGGGGAATGAGGGGATAGAAAAGAAGACAAGAATCTAGTACCTTTTCTTCTGCTGGATTAGTTAGGATAGGAAAGGCTTTGCTGCAACAATGAATGAATACCCAAATATCAGTAGCTTGATATCAAAAAAGTTTGTTATTATGCCATCTAGAATATAAGTGGCCTCATAAAAACCCCACAGCAGGGTAAGAGAAAGTGTGGGGTTAGTAATCTGGATCTTGAATACCTCACTTAGAAATGACTTGTGTCACTTCCACTTATATGGCCTTGATGAGACTTGGATTCTTCTGTGTGCCTAAGGAGGAGATATAGGCCAGGTACCAGAAAACACTAGTCATCTCTACCCAAAAGGTTTGAGCACCTTTCCTGTTTCAGCTTCCCTTTGTGTCCTGCTGAGACCCACGATCCATCACTTATCTTCTGCTCTTCCACCCACTAGGAAAACCTCTTCCCATTCCATCACCTGTCCAGCTATACCTCTCTTTCTGCTCCTCATAGCTGAGCACTGCTGCTCGTCAGAGTTGTAGCCCTAGATTGGTAGGGTGGGGAGACTCCCCTGGGCCTGTCAACCAGGCTTCAACTGTTTTTCATCTATTCCTTGAAAGAACTTCACGAGGTACTTATTATTATTCCCATTTTATAGGTAGAGAAACTGAAACTCAGAAATGTAATTTTCCAAGCGACACAGCTAGCAGATAAATACTAAACCAGAATTTCACTTATTCTTTTAGCTCTTAATAAACACATATTGAGTGCAACTTACTATTGATTGTGGCCTCTTGTCCCAGACGGGTTAAGAACTTTGTCTTTGGATTTGGAGAGTCTTTGATTCTAGGCTGGAAAAGGCGCTTAACTGCTCTGTGACTTGGTTTCCCCATCTGTAAAACAGTGACAATATCACCACTTACTTCATGGGGCTAATGTAAGAATTTAATGGGCCAATACATATAAAGTGCTTCGTGCAACGCCAAGCTTATAATAAGCACTCCACAAATAGCTAGCGGGAGAACAGCAAACTGATAAATTATATCAATACGGCATGATGAAGTGCTGTGATGAAGGTCAATCCAGGATGCTGTGGGAGCCGAGAAGGGAAACATGAATTGGTTTAGGTTGTGCCTTCTCAGGAACGTGGTTATTGAGACAAGTTTTGAAAGAGTGACAGTTATCATATTGAACAAGGCTGGAGAGTAAGGGAAGAGATCTTCCGAGTTGAGGAAGTAGCATGTGTAGATCGCAGATCGCTGGAGACAGGAAAGCATGCCGCTGAACTTGAGTGGGTCAAAGCTGAGGAATAGATGCGTATGTGACCAGAGGCCAGGAGTGACCAGAGGTGGGGCTGAAGGAGCGAGCAAGGCCAGGACACTGGAGACTCTGCATAGCCCCAGAACATATGTATGACCTTGGTCCTGAGACTGTGGGAGCCCTTGGAGGTGTTTAAGCAGACCGCCTTAAAAGGCGGATCAGAGATGGGGATCTGGGGCACAGACAAGGCAAGACCATGAGGAGAACAGGTAGGAAGCCACTGAAATAGGCCAGGTAGGAACACCGGAGTCATATCCTCTCTCAACCTTCTGTTTCTTTTTGACATGTGAGCTATGTCCTGCCTACCTCCAAGGGTGGGGAAAAAAATTAATAAAAATAGCCACTTAGAATAATGTTAGCAAACTGTTCTGTAAAGGGCCAGATAGTAAATATTTTCAGTTTTGCAGGCTACGTGGTCTCTGTCACACTTACTCAACTTGGTCATGGTAAGCACAGAAAGCAGCCATAGATAAGAAATATAAAATGAGCATGACCATGTTCCAATAAAACTTTATTTATGGACACCGAAATATGAATTTTACATAATCTTCATGTGTCATAAAATATTACTCTTCTTTTTGGTTTTATTTCCCCCAACTGATGAATCACTAAATTCTGCCCCTGAAACTAATAATATTCTATAAGTTAAAAAAATTGAATTTAAATAAAAAATTTAAAAATAACAAATAAAAAATTTTTAAAAGGTCAAATAGCAAACACCCCATTTACAAGTCTAAAAACCATTCCTAACTCATGGCCATGCAGAAAACTCTGAGAACCCAGATTTGACCCACAAGCCACTTCACTGACTTCTGACTTAGCATGTACTGGTGACCCTTCCCATACCGGTAAGGGGAGGAATATTATGATGACAATTGACTGGCAGTTATGTTTTATAGTATTTCGTGACCTTGCTCAAGCTTGCTATTTATGTGATTTTTTTTTAAATGATGTACTTCCTGTTTATCAGTTGGTCTGGAGTGCCCTACCTCTCTCCTCATTTTGCGTAAGGGCTTTATACAGTTTTGTTGATGAATCACTACAGGAACATGTAGGCTTTCACCAAGCATCAGACACCTTCCTGCCCTTTATATCATTTTCTTTACAGAGACAAATAGTCAGTTTCAAAGGGCTAGGAGCATTCGTCATGCCAACCAGGATTTAAATACTGCCTCTGCCCATTACTAGTTCTGTGACCTTGAGCAAGTTATATCCATGCTCTGATTCATTTCTTCACCTGTTCATTCATTTATTCAACAAATATTCCCAGAGTCCCTACTACATGCCAGGTACAAGAGAAGATCACAGGAACGCTTAGTAAATGAAACACGGTGACTTCCTTCAAGGAGCTTACAGAGTCTAGGCAAAGGCAGCCACTAATAACAGGGTGGGATTATCACTGTGAGAAAGGAAGATTGGGGTGTTATGGGAAGACAGAGTGGGGCATCTGTCCCATTCATGGTGAGACTCCCAAGAAAGGAGCTCCAAACTGATTCCTGAAGGATGAGCGGTTGCTAGTCAGGTAAAGGAGTAGAAAGGGAGTGTATTCCTCACAAGGTGATGAGCCCCGGTAAGGTCTACAGACAAGAATGTAGCAGACTGTTGATGATGGAGAGGATTTCATTGCCCTTGGGAGAGTGTGGAGGGACAGGCAAGGATCTCATCACCAAGGGTCTGAGCTGGGGAAGGGGCTCTGAGGTTTCCCTTACTGATGCCTTTTAGCTGTAGGGTGGAGGGTGGAATGAAAGGGGGCAAGACCGGAGGCAGGAAGACCAGCAAGGAAGGTGGTATTTTGAGCACTCCCCAGTGAAGCATGCGGGTGGCTTGAACCAAGTGGAAATGAGATTGGAGAGAAGGGAGAGGCTTCGAGAGCCTTCCTGGAGAAGACTTACTGAGGCATGCTGAGGGATTAGAAGTGGGAGGTCAGTAAAAAGGAGAGGCAAAGGATAACTCCCGGATTCCTTCCTGGAGCCGCTACGTGGGTGGGGCCACCATTCACCAAGAAAGCAGAGTGGGAGAGAAGACGAGGCGTGAAAAGTTGATGGGGCTCATTTATAATAATACTGACTTTTCCGGGTCACTCTCAGTCTTAGAAACATTGTACGTGAGATACCTAGCAGAGTACCTGGCATGTCGTGGGTGCTTGATAAATGCTAACTCTTACCCTCGTTTCATTTTTAAAAATCTATTGCAGCCTTGTTTTGTTAGATCGCGATGTTCTTTTGCTATTTAGCGTGAGCTCTTCAGAGCCACAAGAACTGTAGTCTTGTTCACCGTGCCGCTCGTTTTCATGTGTGTTTCTTTCTCTCCTTCTCTTCTGCATGCTGCCTGGGGACTGGCTTCCTTGTGGTCAGCACCAATGGGCAGCGCCCAGGTGACCCCGGGGACTCCACTCTGCTTCCTCACCACAGGTGACCACCAGAGCCCTGGGCGGGTGGGAAGGAATTGAGCGTGGCCCATGCTCAGGGCGTCCTTCAGGCCAGGTGCACCAGAGAGGAACTGGCAGTCCCTCCACGCCACCCACCTGTCCACCCACTTACTCTTCCAGCCACCCACCCACCCGTTCACCCACCCACCCACCCCTCCATCCTTCCTTTCATCCATGCAGCTACCCACTCATCCATTCTACTGATGCTTACTAAGTACCTACTATGTGCCAGGCACTGTTCTAGGCATGGAGGGATGCAGTGATGAGGAAAAGAAGACCTGTTCTTATGCCTTTCTGGGAAGGGAGAGAGCCATCCTAATCTAATGCACAACGGTAACTGTGAGGGGGGCTACAAAGGAGAGGTGTGTGGTGTTCCGAGTGGTACTCGGAGCTCAGAGTGTGTGTCCACAGAAGTGACAGCTCAGCTGTGGTCTGAGTTTGGGGAAGTGGACCTTCTGTGTCTGTGCTTAGAATGGGACTAGATCTGGCTGGGATCCCAGGCCTCCCCTATGTACTGGGAAAGCCCTTTAAATGTGATGGTCCCCATCTCTCCGGCGTGTTAAGTAGGAATCATAATGGCTGCCTCTAAGGGGGCACCATTTGCTTCTAGAATCTGCACATGCAGAGTCTTCTAGAGTTGTACTCCGAGACCACACAAAATAATGAGTGTGGAAGGGCTGGAGTAAGAGTGCCCAGCCTAGAGGAGGTATTTGTATGAAGGATATCAGCCCCTTTCCTCAAACATGCTGTAGTTTGACCACATTTCCCATCAGCATCTGCCTCTCTTCAAAGACTGGGATGCAGAGCCCACCTGTGTCAGAGGCTGATGCCTATGACAGGTCCTACAGACAAGAGACCCCACTGACCTAAAGATGCGACTCTAGGGCCCTTTCTTGTTAGTGGAAGGCCTTGGTGATTTCAGATCTTTACCTGTCGCCTGTCTCAAGAGTGGTTGCTCAGACAGTGGCCTCCTTTCTACCAGTCCTTGACTGGTGAGTTTGTTATGGCGGGAGAGGGCATATGGCCAGCAGGGATGACAGGAGTCTGGCCATCTGGTACCTCATGGTCCACTTCTGTCCACCCCCATCCCCAAAGTCAGAAACATGACTGCTAATGAATGTCTTAGGCTCATTTCTATAGACTCGGAGCCTGAGATAGGGATTCCTGTGCAAATGACTCATTGAAGAGAATTCTCAAGAAAGAAAGTCAGGGAGGCAGGATAGGGCAGGATATGGAGGCCTATAGCAGCTTGAGCCCTCAGGGACCTCACCTTGAAGCCAAGAGGCCAGCAGTTGTGCCACGATGTCAGCTGGCCATTGGCTGTGAGCTGCCATGGGAGTGCACAGGCCCCTGGGGAGGCCACTTGCCTTTGCCTTATGGTCCTTCTGCCGGGAAGGAGGTATCTGTGAGCCTTTAGCAGCCAGAACCCACAGCTGCCAGACACCTGGTGCACCAGCCTGGGAAAGGAGATACAGAGTCAACAGCATTCACGGCAGCCCAGCTGTCCCTGCCCCTAACCCCCATAGCTCAGCACGCCACTGCCAATGCCCCAGGAATGTCATCATAATCCCTCCCCACCTAGATGGCCTTAAGCAAGCTGCATAGCCTTTTACCACCTGTAAGTCTCATTGTCACACTTTAGAGTCCTGTTACCAATCACTGTTAGGTGGCCCTGGAGACTCTCCTGCTCGACAGCCACACGTAGTAGGCCTTCAGGAAATGTCAGTCCCCTGTCATCCCCCATCACAGGCCCACCAGCCTCACCCCCACCCCCCCGGGAGGTCATGGTGAGGGGAGAGGGACTCTCACCACCATGTGCACACCCACTCTAGCGAGATACCGTGCATCCCCCAAACCCGTGTGGGAGTTCCATTTCCGCTGGGCCATTGTTCTCTGGCATCTCTTCAAGTCAAGCGGTCTGATAATGTTTTCTTTAATGGAGCCAATTCCATTTCTGGCACACTTGTTCTTCCCTCTTGCCTCTGAGGTATCTGAATGTTCCTCCTCTGACAGGTTGATTTCATTATGTTCCATTTGTTTCTCGGCCCCATTTGATGGGTGAGGGGCCTGCGAGTGTTTCTTTCGGAGCAGAATGTCCCTTTCAGACGGGGTATTTGCTCGTGTTCATCCCCTAGTAGCAAGGAGGGCTGGTGGAAATCATAACTGCCGGCTGTGCGGGATGGGGGTAGTAGACCAGAAGCTCGGGAAGCCTCTTTTCGGGTCGCCACCAGTCCGGAGAACTGTGGAACCACATCATGTAGCAGGGAAGAGGCTGGCGTTGGGAATGGAGGCTGTGTTCAGCTCTCAGCCCTGCCACCTGCCAGCCTCCGGATGGTGGGCAAGTGATTACTCCTCTCTGGGCTGCCTTCTCTTCTGGAGAAGTGGGGACTGTGGCACCCCTGGCCATAGTTAATCATGAGAACTGGGTATGGTGACAGCCTTAACCTCTTTGCTCAGCTAACTCCAGCTAGCTTCTGCAGGTCTCTGACATCCTGGCTGTGCTCTGGGGCAGGGCTCCTCAACCTCGGCACGAAGGACAACTGGGGACGGATGCTTGTCTGTCATGGGGGGCTGTCCTGTGCCGGGCAGGATGCTTAGCAGCACGTCTGGCTTCTACCCACTAGATGCCAGTAGCACTTCATCCCTCAATTATGACAACCAACTCTATCTCCAGACAGTCCGCAGGGTCCCTGAGGGGCAATAGCTCCCCTTGTGGAAATCCTCCAGACCTGCACAGTTCAATAAAAATAGAACTGGGACTATGTAAAGAAGTTTACATTTTTTAAAAAGATTTTACTTAGTTATTTATTTGAGAGAACAAGAGAGAGAAAGAGAGAGCACAAGCGGGGGAGTGGCAGGCAGAGGGAGAGGGAGAAGCAGGCTCCAGCTAAGCAGGGAGCCCAATGCAGGGCTTGGTCCCAGGACCCTGAGATCATGACCTGAGCCAAAGACAGACACTTAACCAACTGAGCCACCCAGGCACCCCTATAATTTTATATTTTTAGAGCCACATTAAAAAAGAAAAAAATAGGGGCGCCTGGGTGGCTCAGTGGGTTAAGGCCTCTGCCTTCAGCTCAGGTCATGATCCCAGGGTCCTGGGATCGAGCCCCGCATGGGCTCTCTGCTCAGCAGGGAGCCTGCTTCCTCCTCTCTCTCTCTGCCTACTTGTGATCTCTGTCAGATAAATAAATAAAATCTTTAAAAAAAAATGAAAAGAAAAAGAAAAAAATAACAGATGAAATTAATTTTAATAGATATTATTTAACCCGGTGCCTATAAAATGTTACCATTTTAACACACAATCTGTATTTTAAAATTACTAATGAAAGGTATTTTACATTTTTTTTGTACTAAATCTTTGCAATCTGGTATACATTTCCATTTACAGCACATCTCAGTTCAGATGCTAGATTTTAAACAATTAAAATGAAATATAGCCTTAAAAAGGTAAACATTATGTTTAATAAGTAAACATACTTCATACTAGTTTTTAAATTTAAATTCATTAAAATAAATCATAAATTTTCGGGGCGCCTGGGTGGCTGAGTGGGTTAAGCTGCTGCCTTCAGCTCAGGTCATGATCCCAGGGTCCTGGGATCGAGCCCCGCATCGGGCTCTCTGCTCGGCGGGGAGCCTGCTTCCTCCTCTCTCTCTGCCTGCCTCTCTGCCTACTTGTGATCTCTGTCTGTCAAATAAATAAATAAAATCTTAAAAAAAAATAAAATAAATCATAAATTTTAAAACTCAGTTCCTCAGTCACTCTAGCCACATTTCATGTGCTCAGTAACCACATGTGGTTTAGTGGCTACCATGTTGGACAGCACAGATCTAGAGGCAAAAAAAAAATTTTTGAACATGTTTGTGCCTAACTGGTGAACAGAAGTGTATATGCATGGAGACATGACTCAGTAAATGTTCAGTTCCTTTGTTTGATTTTCACACACACACACACACACACGCACGCACACACACACACACACTCCAGGGACATTTGTTATGCCTGGAAGTGTATTTGGTTGTTATTAGTGGGTATGAGGGTAAAGGCTGGGGATGCTTGCCTTGCAAAAATAAGGTCTCATGGCCAGGGTTAGGTTTTTGTTTTGTTTTGTTTTGTTTTGTTTTGTTTTTTTGTAGTGGCATAACTTGTGGCTGTGGTGGACAAGTGACAAGCTAACATGTCACCTGAAGGACTTGGGACCCCATGGATCCACTGCTGCAGAAGGTATTCCCTTCTCTGGCTCTGGTAGTAACTCAGCCAGGCCTCCAGGTGGCAGTGTGGGACCCTAGGTCCAACTGGAGACTGGAGAGGATGCATTAATGGTCAGCCATGCTCTTGAGTTGAACCCCTGCCAGACCCAGATTCACCACCTTGACTGTGCCCAGTCCCCATTGTCAATTCTCCACAGGAAGGGCTTTGGGCCAAGCCCTCATATGGAGCCCAAACTCCATTCCTTAAAACTGGGGGACTTGGGCACATCACATAGCCTTTCTGAGCCCAGGTCCTATCTGTGAGATAATGTGGATGAGTCCCAGTCTAACCAGGCTCACTGGTGGCGAGGGTCATCAGAGGGAAGGGATGCGTTTCTGACCGAGATCCTGCTGGAGAGGGTATCAAGTGCACCTCCCCTCTGTCATTCCTTTTTTTCCTGTCCACATCACGGGAAAACTCTCTGTTGTTATTTTCCTGGCAGTTTTAAAAATCAGAGCCTTGCCGCAGTAGCAGAATTCAGGCCATAAAACACTCTCGGAGACTGCTTTGCCTCTAAAGCAACTTGCCCAGGGATGGCTTATAAATTCTGGACCCAGGTAGAGTTTGAGCCTTTGCAATAAAGCTGTGTGGGCCCAGAGCAGATGGGGAAGCAGCTTGCAGTCTCCTGAGGGCTCAGTGTGGTGCCTGGTGGCTTCCGCAGCCTCAGACACCCCGGGGTCTCAGCGACCCTCTCAGGGAGGCTATGCCCCCTGGCAAAGGAGGACAGATGGTGTGAGAACAGGAGCTGGAAGCAGTAAAACCAGATGCAGTGCTCTGGAAAAGGCTGAAACCCAAGCACCCCCCATGATGGGACTGTGCTAGGTGGAGAGAGGGGGAAGGAAGACCCACAGTGGGGGACACAGCCTGCCAGGCTGGCTAGAGAGAGGTGGCAGCTCTGGGGGTAGCATCAGGGACATCTAGCAAGCTGAGGAAAAGAATACTAGGACAGCCAAGACATGTTACAGATTTCCTACATCCCATGCTCATGCAAAGGGCTTCCCATTATTAGTGTACTTCACCCGTAGGGTGCTGTTAGCATTCTCATTCATGGAGGTGGAAACTGAGGCTCTGATCAATGGAAATCACAAAGCTCAGGGATAATAAATTTCTCTGGACAGTCTGCACTCCTACCCAGCATGTTCTAAGCCCAGGGTCCACATTAGTGAGCACCTATTATGTGCCAAGAACCAGGAAATACCAGAGCAGAGGGGTTCAGCACTGTGCCTCGAAAATCACATCATGACTAGCAGCGGGACTTGGAGCCACAGAGAGGTTATGTAAACTGTCCCCATTTCCTTATCAGCAAAATGGGGATATTAATAATAATTAGTTGTTAAGAGGAATAATGGAGAAAAATAAGCATTAAGTACTTGGATTTCTGCTCTCACTATTATTATTATCCTAAACCCATTTTACAGATGAGGAAATTGAGATCCAGACAGGAGGGGTGGGGAGCAGGCAACTCCCCAGTAGTGAAATTCAGGCAGGTGGCTGGACCAGAACTGTGCTTCCTGAGAAACATGGGGGAGGGGGGTGAGAGTTAAGAGGCTGTCAGAGCCTCAGCCTAAAATGTCAAGGAGGGTTCACAAATTTAGGGGCCCCTTAGGGAGTTAGGATATTAAGTGGGAGGCTGGACCCAGTTGCATGGCAACCCAGCTGCTGTGATGGCCAAGGCAAGAGCAGGACAGTGAGTAGAGGCGACACGATGCTGAGGTCCCTGAGCCTTCCTCCTGGGCGCCCTCCAGTTCCCCTTGACCCAGGCCTCACTGGTCCCGAGACTCAGGCCAGGGCTGTCTTCAGGTAAGGGGCAGGGGCTGCAGCTGGAGGTCAGAGAGGCAGGGGACATTCAGGATCCAGGCCAACACAGTTCTTTCCTCCATTTGGCTGTCGGCATGGCTACAGGCTGACTCGGCAGAGCACGGAGGGAGCGCGGTACTCGATCAAGCACACCAGAATGCCATCTTTGTCAGCATCTTACAA
Organism: Mellivora capensis; assembly: GCA_004024625.1. Lineage (NCBI taxonomy): Eukaryota > Metazoa > Chordata > Mammalia > Carnivora > Mustelidae > Mellivora > Mellivora capensis. The sequence goes on along the minus strand of PISX010005154.1, from coordinate 83,048 downwards.
TAGATGCTCATGGCCTGATGGGCACAAGGCTCTGGGACCATTCTGGCTGCCAGCTTCTGCGGCCAATCTCCCTGCTGAATCAGCAGCCTTGATGCAGAAGAGGAAGGCATTTTTCTGGCTTGCCGCTGCCCCGTGGGATGTCCCCTATAGCAGGTGATGTTTCTGTTGCCTACAAAACAAGCATCATATATGACTGAGGTCTTCACTATACCTTTGTCTGTCTTGGGTTATTCTCCTTAGACCAAGGAGAAACCAGTCTCCAGGCTTTATGCAAACTGCCATTAAATTCAGATTTGGAATTCCGGGGCTATCGTTGCTCATCTTCGGTACCAGCTAGTCACCACATGGGACCGACACTGCCTCCAGAATCTCTCCTGAATCTCTCCTTTCCTTGCCACTGCTTCTCATGCCCAAGATCCATTACGTCTTGCTCAGATTAGTGTCCACATTCCAGACTGGTGCCATTCCAGTGTTTGCTCCCCTGAACCTGAGTGATGGTCCAGCAATAAGTGTCTGGTCCTGATGGAAATGCCCCCAGGCTCCCTTGTGCTTTGGGAGAATTAGCTTCCATCAAAGACCCTCACTCTCTAGTTGCTCTCCCAACCTCTTCCCTCCCTTGCGTCCTTTGCCCTGTTCACCCTGATTATCTTAGCAGGACCTGCCTTCTCGCACTCCCTCCCTTTGCTGGGATGCTCTCCCTCTGGGGTCTCCCTTACCCCCTAACATCAAGTCCAGACAAAACCATCCCTGACCCCCCACTGTCTCAGGCTGCACCAAGAGGAGATGCTCAACTGGCCAGGCCAGTGTGCACAGAGGACCCCCTGAGTCAGTCCTGAGTGAGGGAGCCCCACCAGCATGGCCACGTTCACATCCCAAGCACACCATCTTGGAGCTCTTTGCTCTGTGTCACCTCTTAGTCCGTGCCCATCACACTTATAATGGTCATTCACCTGACCCCGTGCATGAGTGGACTTACAGGTGAGTGGATGATTAATGCTCACAGAGCACGTGCCAAGCATAGGGTTTCCCCCCTGCACCCTCTGCCTCCTCCCACGAAGGTCCCAGCACCTCCCCTGGCTCACCTTCTTCCATTTGGTTAGGCTGATGGTGAGTCACTGAGTATTGGTTTTCGACCCAGTATTTGAACTCTGTGTGGCCCCACCTGCCAAGCTTCTTCGAGACTGATTCACTGGAGTTTCTGAATGGAGGTCCCCAAAGTCTGCTGGTTTGGCACCACATAGGCTCTCCTGGTGCTGGTCCAGGGGCAGTCAGGCTTGTAGGCAGAAACTCTGGTCTGTGTCTCAGAACTCCGAGCCTGCCCCTGCGGGCAACGGCCATGGCTGCAAACGTTTTGGACCCCGCTTCTGCCCTCTGTCATCTCTCTTGACACAGAGTTGCTTTTGCATCCATCCTTTGGGGAGGAGCGTAGATCAGCTTTTAGTACAGAACACAGTGATTCAGAGTTTCTGCTTCCAAAAGCCAAGGGGCAAAGGCTAGAAGAAAGAAAACATGTTCACGGTGGATTTGCCTGGAATCTCAACAATCGATGCTATTCCCGCTGCTGGTTTTATTACCCTAGCTCAATTTCACTGCACTAATCTGAATTCCGTGCTGCGTGTTTATCGGCCGTTCCCTCTGATCCTGCCCGTGCTTCCACTAATCCTTCCTATAGATTTCTTGTTCCCTCCCGTGCCTCTTTTCCTTTCCAGACTCTGATGCTCACCGCAAGCAGTATATTCCAGAGGCAAGATCTGGACAAGGCTACCCAGGCTGGGTAGATCTTTGCCTCTCCTCCAAATTCCTATCCCTTTGGGTCAGGTAATATGATCACTCCTTGAGGGATCAGCTTCACCAGAGGCGGTTGGAAAGACTGAATTATGTTTCTGAGGAAAAGCCCTGGGGACACCTTGATCTGGTGCATCCTAAGCTAGACAGACAAATAAAGCCAGGACATTCCTGCCTTCCGGAAGCCCCTGTTGCCTCTCAGTTCATGACCAAGCAGCAGTGTCCCATCCTCTTCCCATATATGGTGTGATTGATCCTAACCTTTATCAGTGATTGCATTCTACTTGGTGAAATGCTAAGACCTCCCTCCATCCGCAGCCCATTCCCAGATCACTAAGCTGAGCTTAGCCTGCAGTTAATGGGTTCAATGTTTTCCCCCAAAAGATGGGTGGAAGTCCTAACCCCCAGTTCCTATTGTGTGATCTTATTCAGAAAGAGGGTCTTTGCAGATGCAATTAGTTAAGATGAATCATGGGGCAGGCTATAATCCAGTGAGACTGAGGTCCTTATCAGAAGGAAATATTGGGGTGTCTGGGTGGCTCAGTTGGTTAAGCATCTGACTCTTGGTTTCGGTTCAGGTCATGATCTCAGGATTGTGAGATCAAGCCCCATGTTGCGCGCTGCACTTAGCTCAGAATCTGCTTAAGATTCTCTCTCCTTTTCCCTCTACCCTCCCCACCCCCACACAGTTGGGTGTGTATGCACACACTCTCTAAATTAGATAAGTAAATCCTTAAAAAAAAGAAAAGGAGATATCAGGCAAAGGCAGATACGTGGGAGAATGCTGCCAAGTATCGCAGCAAACCTGTGGTGGGAGGGGGCAAAGAAGGATTCCACCCGCTCTCACAGGAATCCTGGACATCTTGATTTTGGACTTCTCCCCTCTAGAACTATGAGGGAGTACATTTCTGTTGCTTTAAGCCACTCAAATGGTGGTAATTTGGGACGACAGGCCTACAAAACTAATACACTTGGAAACACGGGGGTCCAGAGCCCTGGGCCGTGGGCAGGAGTCCACCCTCAAGGCTGTGCCATTACAGTGGACAGGCCTCGGTGATACCAAGGCCAAAGGCTGTCCTCCCTCCCAGAGGGTTTCTTGAGCCCACACTGTGAGGTCTCCTTGTGGACTCTTTTCTGCATTTGGCTCCCAGCTAGCCTCTGACCTTCCTCTTTTGGGTTCTGCTTCCTGCTTGTGAACAGTCTTAGCATCTGTTGCTTGTCACATCCTGGCCTTGGCCTCTGCCTCACCAACCAGGCTGTGGTAACCTGTTCTTGGCATCCCGATGTTGTGTGACCTCTCTGCCATCCCAGTGGGTTTGGGGGCTACAGTGGCTAGGGTATTGAAATAGGAAATTGAGCTAGGGTAATGGCTACAGTGACTGCTCGTGAGAAGGCTTCCCTCGTTCCACAGGAAGAATACAGTCTGTTCAGGGTATCCACACTCTCCCTCACACTGTCTGTGCCACCTCATACCGGCTGCCTGGAAAGTCTAATGGGACTATCTCCTTGGCCACAGGGCATCCGAAAGAGTGGGTGTTCTCCTCTCTTCCATCTTCTCTTCAGAATAAACCCTTAATCCCCATCACAGGCCGTGAGTGCTGCTCTCTGCCGTGGCTAAGCAGCTTTGAGCCCCCTGCGCTCGGGCTCAGTGCACAGATTTTTTACAAGTGGGGAGCCGGTCCTGTGAGCTGACTCAGCCTCTTCATCCCTGTTGGCAGGGCCGGCCTCGCCTGGACTCTAGGGAACCAGGGTAGGGAGGGGAGAAAGGAGGTCACTGGGCGGTCTCAGGGATGCCCAGGACATGTCCCATACCACTGATGACATGTGAAAACCAAGTTTGTAGTTAAGTTTTGTCTAAGTAGTCCTGCGTGCCCCTCCCTGTACACACCTGTGTTAGCTTTGATTTTTGGCTTGCACACTTCTCTCTCAGACAGCAGGATTGTCTCCGAATTACCTTGCATGCCCAGCACCTCGCTGTCCTCACCATCAGTGTTAAGTCCTAGCACCTCTCATCAGGCGATGTCCAGGACTTTTCCTCTGTGGCCTAGAGTTGAGTTGGTGCTAATGAGGTCAAGGTAATGGGTATAATCCATTTGGAGGTCACTTAGCTTTGTCCAGTCCATTCCATGGACTAAGTATTATTGCTGGCCAAAGTCCAATTACAACTCTAGGCATAGGTTGCCTCTTCACATGAATGGGTGCAGACTGACCAGCAGACCACTCCTAAATTCCAACCACAGGCCAGCTCCTGCTCCCTCCTTTAGATGTGACCCCTACCTCAGCCACATCCTGCTCTTTAACCTTAACTATGATCTGGCTCTTTTTTTTTTAAATTTATTTATTTGACAGAGAGAAATCACAACTAGGCAGAGAGGCAGGCAGAGAAAGAGGAGGAAGCAGGCTCCCTGCGGAGCAGAAAGCCCAATGCGGGGCTCGATCCCAGGACCCTGGGATCATGACCCGAGTCAAAGGCAGAGGCCTCAACCCACTGAGCCACCCAGGCGCCCCTATGATCTGGCTCTTAAAGCAGTCTTCAAAGTGCACTCAACTCTAACCATAGCTCATGGTCCTACTCTAGTAAGTCCTGGCACTCTGGGCTTCTGGGCACAAGAGGGAGCAGTTGAAGCTATGGAAGTATAAAGGAATTCTCAGCCCACCAGTGGTGAAGACTTTGAAAGGGCATGCCTTCCCAGGGATGCATCAGTAATGACAAGGCCCGACATTGGTCGGGCATGACTCCTCTTAAATAAGTCTATAATGCTAAATTCTGAATGCATTAAAAAAAAAAAAAAACCAGTTTCCAGTAAAGGAGTTTTCTTGCGCCCAAGAGAGATTTGCCATGGGGGTCTTACATAGCTTTCCTACTGTATGTAACACAACTGAATTAGAATTTCACCTACACAGAGCGTTTGCTGTGTAAAGCAGGGTCCACCTGGAAACAGATGTAGGAGATGCAAAGGACCAAGCAGAATCAGCACTTGAGGAACAATTTATTTGAGTGGCCAAAGTGCTTTCAAACAATCAATTAAAGCTATTCCCATCTTACGGGGTGCTAACCTCCATTTAAGGCTGAAAGAGAGGGCAACCTGTGTCAGCAGTATTTAGCAGTTTTAGCTGTATGGGTTGTGATGAAGTCAGTTCCAACCTCTTAGGACCAGCTGGGTGATATTGAGGGAGGCCAGGATATTAGAAATCTGTAGCTTCTTTACACTTAACTCAGTACTTATTAAATGGTTTTTCTCCAGCAAGGGTAGAGCTATCTTTAAAAAACTTGTGTCTCTGTAGTGTTTTCCAGCTCCTTGACATTGACTCTGAGTTAAATCTTGGCTAAAAGCAATTACTGTCATATGATGAATTGAGGCAATTTATTTATTACTTGCAAAACATCCTAGGTGATGTCACTTAGAAGAATGATGGAATAATCTTTCTCGAGCACTCCATAGTCAACGAAACCTAGTGAGGGAGGCACTGTTCCCAGGTGTGGGGGAGGTAGTCAGAAATTTAAAAAAATTAGTCATCGTGGGAACAGAGAAAGAGTATTAGGAGTAAAGGAGACAACAGTTACTTAAACTTGAGCAAGGCTTGTCTTCCTGTGTAATTATACTGGATGCTATGGTGCCTAAATATCAAGAAAGGAATTATAGGGAAAGCCCAGAGATTAATAATAAAACTGAACTCAATGTGTTAAGGGCTTAGAGATGGTGGTTGATATACAAGGAAAGTGAAAAAGGATGAGGGAACTTAAGTTTAAAAGGTCAAGTTTAAATATCATTTGAGCAAAGTCTGTATAATTTGGCCCGTATAACAAGATTCATATGACATGTTCATCAATCCCTTCGATATTAGAATATGATATGTTGGCAAGAGGGCATAAGGGGAGATAATCTTCAAGGAAAGTGGTTATGGAATGGAACTGAGTGATACAGCAGGGACAGGCATATAGACAAAGACTGCTTAACCTGGTTCATTCTAGATCAAAATACCAGTAAGCATTACCTGCTGAATGATCCAGTTTAACACTTACCTTTCCTGAAAGCTAGCCACAAGGTCTCTGCCTTGGCCTTGACTTTGGCTGAAATTAACACACAGTCCTGGGCCTTCCTCCCGATTGACAAGCCCAGACACCTCTCAAAAGTGGCAACGGGGTGAACACCATCACTTGTTCATAGGTTACCCTCACTGGCCCTTCACCTGTTTGGCCTCACATCCCTCCTTTGCTCTTCCTTTGCTGGCTGAGATGTGCAGGTAACTCCTTCAGGCTGTGTTTCCTGGGCCCATGTCAACTGGCATGTAGGTTTGGCCAAGAGGAGACATTAATTGTACAGTAAGAAGGAGGAGAAGCCTTCTCCCTATTGGCCTCAGGCACCTTCTTGGACAATGGATGTGTGCCCTCCATGACTCCATTTCTCCCAGAGGTCTACCAGACTTCCAGCTTCTTTTGGGTGATCCTGACCTCTGGGCTCTGACGAGGACCACCACATCCTTTTGTCTCTCCAGTACCATCTGGGCTGCCTCATTCATCCCCTCCTGATGCCTGTGTATCCGTTCTCTAGCAAATTTGCTCCATTTTACATGTTTGGAGTGGTTTCCCTTTTCCTGGTTGGATGCTGACGGATGCAGAGCCTGTGCTGATTTCTAGTGATTATTCCTTCCTTTAGTAAACAGTAAGGGAAAAATTCTGATTTAATCATCCAGTCTATATGTTTTTTTTCCCCTATATCAACATCACACTTACTCTTGCAAAATATCTGGAATCCACATTTTTCCATTAAAAAAAAAAAAAGTCAACAACAGCATTTGTTTCTCCCCAGGCTTCTCGCACCCCTCCTGTTTGCTACAATTTCAATCCTCAAAGACTGCCAAAGTAGTTCATGATCACAATTACAAATGCTCTCAATGCCTTGGGATGCAATTTGTAAAGTCTGGAGGCTTGAATCTAATGAAGTATCCAGATGCTTTCCTACCAACTTTTATTCCTGATCTTGGACTTAAATTCCATCTTAAAAATAGCCCACCATTCTAAGAATTCGCTTCCAGCAAAATCAAGAAGGGATATGGTGCATACCTGACTTCAAAAGAGCCAGAAAGTTGCCCAGCTTCCTTATCTTTTCCCTGTTGTCTCCTCTTGGCAACCCCTCGCCCCATAATCAGAGATATCTGCAATCCTTAAAACCTTCACTGGCATAGAGGTACCAGCTCCCAAGTCAGAGTTTGAAAGGTTTTCTCCACTAGGTGCCAGATGCATGCAAAGCCAGAGTAAAGACAGAGAAACTCTTCGAGAAAAGAAGTCATTAAGGAGACGGGGTGAACTGCCAGCACAGTAAGATTGGGGGATAATGTGCCCTTGGATAGCTAAGAGGGGACCGTGTGTTTTAAAGATTGCAGCTTTTAGGAATGGTGTTCCCGAGAGCCAGCTTCCAGCAGCAATGATCACCAGCATGGGTTATGCATCCCCTGAGATGTCCTTGATTTTATCAGTTGCAATTAGATGTTCTTTATCTGAGACTTCTATTTTTGCTCCAAATCTTCACAGGGAAGTTCTCTGAAGTAAAGCTATAGAATTGGGCCTGTAGCCAGTGAGAGCACTTTGAGAATGAATCATTAATCCCTTGTTGCCAAATTTTGTTATTGCTGCCATTAAGTCATCCAGATGTAAGCCTGATACAGGCCTCGCCTATTGGATGAAAGTGAAGTGAATCATTCCAGGGGCTCTGCCTGCCTTCATCCTAAGGATCAGATGAACTCAGGCAGCAGAGTGCAAGGAAGCATGGCCCCAGCACCCACAGCACACCCACAGTTAATAGACACAGGAAACTCCTGCTACCACCCTGGAACCAGCTCCAGGGCCATGCCATACTATATCACATGTGTGAGCAGTTCTTCAGAGTTCATCAAACATTTTTACTTCTGTTATTACATTTGATCCTTAGAAAATCCCTGTGAACTTGGCATTTACTCACTATTTTACAAATGAGGATATCAAATCACCTGGTGGTTAATCACTTTGATCAAGGTCACACAACCGGTTAGTTATGGAATCTGGATGTAAACTCATGTTTTTCTGGTCTGAAAGCCATTGCTTTTGATTGATCTCGTAAAACTATAGAATCTTGACTTCAAAAGGTGTATAAGAAGTCATGTAGTCCTTCTGGATGATGGGAAAACACCAAGTTTCCACATAGTGTCTTTCACTATTGGTGGCACATTCCCCTGCCTTTGTGGGTGACTTGGCGATTTGGAGATAGACCACATGGGAGTCCCATATCTCTAAGGAGAATGTCTCTCACCCTGAGCATGGGTATCACTGGAATCAAAGGATGCTGAGTTGAGGTGGGAAGTAGTGTCAATAAGCAAAGAAGAAAGGTCAGCATCCCATTACAGGGATTGGGCTTGGTGAAGCATCCAGGAAGCCCAGGAGGTAAGAACAGGTGGACACAAAGTGGGCAGGTGGAAAGGTAAGGCCAGCTCTGGAATAGGACTTGGGAACCATGACTGCATTCATGCTCCTCTCTATACCATAATGCTGCCTACGAGGGATGGACCTGAGCCTCCGCTGAATAGTGCTTCCACATAAAAACCTTTCCTTGTGTTGGTCCCTAATCTACCCCTGTCACTCTACCCATTGATATTAACTCCAATCTTTAAAATTGAAGGGACCAGTCTATTCCATCTTCTGCAATGGTCTTTCAGCTTTTTGAAGGCAAGAACCAAGTCTCATCTGCATCTTCCATTCTCTAGGCTGGAAAGTCCTGACCTGACTGCCATTCCTCCAAAGTCAATGATCTCTGAATTGCAGTGTGCACCTGATTCACAACCAGACCTTGTTAACATGCAGGTGCTGACTCATTAGATCTGGGATGGGGCCTGAGATTCTGCCTTTGTAATAAGATCCCAGGCAATGCTGATGCTTCTGTTCTTCAAACCACACTTTGAGTAGCAAGGCTCTTGGCCTGTCTTTACCCTGGAAGTACCTTTCAGATGCTAGAGTCAATTGGATAAGCCTCACCGGAGTGGTCTGACTAGTGCAGTATTAGGCAAAGCTAATTGCCCTTGTTGGATAGCAAGAGTCCTTGAGGAATATAACCTGGGATGGTTGCTTGGAAACATGGGAAGAGGCAGTAGGAAAGTAAAATGTAGTTTTACTACTCGGCCCTTTGTATGGAGAAGATATTGAGGGAGAGGGAAGACTTCATGAGACCAAGAGCTCTCCTTTGGGCACCCGGTTTCCATATGCAGCAGTGAGTAGGTAGTCCACTGAAAGCCAGATGTGAACTCTGAGCTGGAGCTAGGAGGGATCTGGATTCTAAGCCATCCTTAATTTCATGGACAGAGATCAGGGGTGGCAGCAGCTGCTTGAAGAGGACTGGCTCAGCGTTGGGATTGCTCAGAGGTGAAAGGGTGCAGCTGATCCAGGTATCAGGTTGAGCACGCAGCCTCGTGTCAGAGACAGTAGTCTCCTGTTAGTACAGGCTGAGCTCACAAGATTGTTTTTGATGACTACATCACACAGGGGACTCATGTAGAGCCTTGAAGTTCCTCCAATTGGATGAATTTACCACCTGGTGCTTAGCTGCCAGTTCTGATTTACATGGACTGTTCTCAGGCTGGCTCCCAATGGAGGACAGAAATGAAGAGAATATATCCAAGTTCTTCCCCCTTCTCTCAGCAGACTCCCATCCCCATCCCTGGTTAGCAGATAGAAGTTACCCAAAGCCAGAGACTGGGGACTGATACGGCACTAACTTTGACTCTCATGAAAAGGATGGGCTTAGAGCAAAAGCGACACAGCTACCATATTCCTTAAGGGCTCTCAGTTCTGTCTCTGAAAAGTTCCCTTGGATTTCTGGCCAGTGAGCCACGTGGCCAGCCTTCTTTGTGGACCCAGTTCTGGCATTTCCTTAATAGCAACTCTGTCAAGGACAGTTCATTATAGTGAAAAGGGGGTGAGCCCTGTACACAGAGTCCAGCTCCGGAACCCACTAGTTATATGGCCTTGGAAAGGTCATTTAACCCTTCTGTGAAGTTTTCTTATCTATATAAAAGGAAAAACAAAACTAGCATCTTCTGAGTTTTGTGAAGATTAAATGACCTCATATATGAAAATTGTTTGGCACGTTACTTGGCACCCAGTAATGGATCAGTCCATTTAAGCTGAATTTTTTAAAAAATCGTAGTAATTGAGCTTCTGTTTGATCAGTGCTTACCTGAGACAGCCCATCGCATTGCTAGCAGGCCCCATCAAAAGGCAACCCTTGGGGTGCCTGGGTGGCTCAGTGGGTTAAGCCTCTGCCTTGGGCTCAGGTCACGGTCTAGGATCCTGGGATTGAGCCCCACATCAGGCTTTCTTCTCAGTGGGGAGCCTGCTTCACCCTCTCTCTCTGCCTTTCTCTCTGCCTAATTGTGATCTCTCTCTCTCTCGGTTAAGTAAATAAATAAGATATTTAAGAAAAAAAAAGGCAACCCTTAGGTGCTTCCTTGTAAGTCCTATCACAGGGTCCCATCTGCTCCATTGAGCACTTAGATCTAAGCCTCATGGGGATACTTCTGACTCTGAACCAGGAGCAGGGCTAGCCCATGCTTGGTCTCCATCCCTTTCTTCTTCTTCTCAGATGGAGGAACCACACAAGAATGCTTCTGGCCTTCAGTCCCAGAGCCATCTCCTCTATTCCCATACCCCCTTTCAACACGGTTGGCATACTTCCTTTTTGAACAATTCTACAGTGGCTACAGCAAATGCCCTTGAAAGGGCACTGCAGTGGATGTTGGATTGGCCATGTCCTGGGCCATGTTCATGTCTCTGCTCCTGGAGTGTGGTTGGGTCAGCCAAGCATGATTCCTTCTCATAACGTTCCTGTACAGAGTGTGTGATTTCACCTCTGATGCTTGTTGGCTGAACTCATTGAATTTGTCTAAACCACTGGGTTCTCGTCTTTCAGAAAGCCTCCCTGGATTGAACCATCATTGGTTCATGGTCACCACTGAAGGTGCTTCAGTGTAGGACATCTTGGAACTTATTTGGGGAAGGGTTTCTAACACTGATCCAAGACCTTCACTTTCCCTTGACTGTGGATCTTGATTCCATCCTGGGAGCAGTGTTTGACACGGTTCATTATTCCTTCCTTCTTGAAACACTCTTTTCTTGGCTCTAGGGTGCTCAGTTCTCCTGGGTTGTTTTCTTACCTGTCTGGCCACTCCTTGCCTGCTCTGCCTCCTCTACAGGCATATCTTCCTTCTCCTTTCACTTTTTATTCTTTCCCTGGGTGGCTCCATCAACCTCAGCCTTTAGATATGGTCTGTGTGCATAAAATCACACGTTTACTTCCAGCTCAGACCTCTTTCCAGAGTTCCAGACCTGCGTCTTTAACCGCCCCTTTTCTAGAGTGTATCTCTAGCTCATATTGCTCCAAACACACCCATTTTCTCTTTGTAGCTATACTTATCCTATTGTTTTTCAGACCCATAAACAGCACCGTCATCCACATTCTTATGAAAACGAAAGACCTGGGGCACCTGGGTGGTGTAGCTGGTCAAGCATCCAACTCTTGGTTTCATCTCAGGTTGTGATCTCAGGGTCATGAGATCGGCCCCACATTGGGCTCCACGATCAGCAAGGAGTCTGATGAGGACTCTCCCCCCCGCTCCCTCTGCCTCTCCCCTACACATGCATGCACATGCACAAACATGTGCACACACACACACACACACTCAAATCTTTTTTTTAAAAAAAAAAAGAAGGAGGGGAGCCTGAGTGGCTCAGTGGGTTAGGCCTCTGCCTTCGGCTCGGGTCGTGATCCCAGGGTCCTGGGATCAAGCCCCACATGGGGCTCTCTGCTCAGTGGGGAGCCTGCTTCCCTTCCTCTCTTTCTGCCTGCCTCTCTGCCTACTTGTGATCTCTGTCTGTCAAATAAATAAAATCTTAAAAAAAAAAAGAAGGAAACCAAAGACTTGGGGCATCCTTGACATCTTTCTCCCTCATTCTCTGCATCCATCCATCAAGAGGTTTTGGTTTTATTTATATGCATTTCAGGTAATTATCTCTTTTATTCTGTTTCCACCGCCATCACCTAAGCCCACCTGGATACCTGCCACTGTTTCCAAATTCACCTCTTCAGGCCACTTTGGCTCGACACTGGAGCTGGAATGATCTGTTGGAAAAGTAAATCTGAACATGGTATTGCTCCACGAACAACACTTAAATGGCTCTCTGGGTTTCTCAAGGTGAAGAACAAAAGCTCTCATTGTAGCCTCTGATGCCCTGTGAGGACAGGCCCCAGCTGCGCTCTCCAGCTTCTCTCTCACCATGCTCACTCTGCTTTCTCACCCTAGTTACACTATGTTTCTTTCATTTCTTGAATGCACCAGGCTCCTTGCCCCATCACAAGCCTCAGCCAGTGCTGTTGCTTCTGCGGCCCTCACAGGCTCCTCTCATGTTCTTTACATGGTTACAGCCCGTCATCCCTTGAACCTCACCCCACTGGCCACATCTTGCTGCTTTTGATTCATTCCCCTAGTATGTGCTTTCCAAGTGCCATATGCCTCTCTTTTCTCATCCTTAACAGACTTGAAAGCTTACTGTTACTGATTCATCATTCATTAATTCTGTCTCTTGAGCCCCACCCACCACTCATGGTAGGTTCTTTGAGGGCAGGAACTGTGCCTGTTTTGCTCACCACTGTATCATTGAATGCCTGGCATATAGTGAGTGCTTGTGATTATTTATTGGAGGAATGAAGTATGAATCTCTTTAAGCCAAGCCAGTAACAGTGTTCCTAAGGTAATAGGATCCTCTCCAGGGCTCCTTTGCCCTTATACCCCGGTCTCTAGAATAGGATCTCAGAGCAGGTACTAAATAAAGTTTAGCTATGGCAGTGAATGCTCCAGAGCCAATTTCCTTCCTCCAAATCCAAATAAAAAGGTTCTGACATAATTGAGGAAATTGTCACCTGAGGTGTTCACTTTCCCTTATGTTTGGTACGCAGTGGACTAGCCATATCTCAGAAATCTTGGCTCCAAACTGGGAAATGGAAGCTATATTGGCACTCCTTGGAATCAACCCCCATTCTGGGATATGAGACCAGCCTGCCAAAGAGGTGGTAGAGGTGGTTGGCTAACTGCCCCATGAACTCTCTGGGCTGTAGATAAGTAGAGTTTGCTCAGGCAGGCCTGGGATTTGATGAGCTGGTCTTGCCTTTAGTTAGTGAAGGGAACTGAATAAAATCCCATGTTCATGAGTCCATCTGGGAGAAGGATCTCTCATCCCATCCCATAGATAACATCGGCTGGCACATGGATGCTCAGTAGCAAATGGATGAATGAATGAAGCAAACAACTGCTGTCCACTTCTCTTTATATCATTCAGTAATCATCTGTTAACTGGAGGAGGAGGATGGCTTGTGTGAGACTCTGGCATTAGAGAGATGAGAACACTCACTCCCTTTTCTTGGAGACAGTCCATTCCCACTGGGGAGGCTGGACTAAGTAAACCCAGCTTGTCCCAAACAAGACAGTTTGGGGAATGTCTTCTGATATAGGAAAACACTTGACACTCTTAACCAAGAAGAAGGGATGCATCCTTGTGCTGGAGGGCTGTTCTTAAACATCGTGACTTTGGGGAATCAGAATCGTAGCTATGGGCATTAACATCCCTTCAATTCAGCTGAGTTCTGTGAACACATGACTGAAAAAGGAGAAATTCAATTTGGTCTCATGAGAACAAATGTGTGTGGGCAGCGATGTCACCCCTTTAGCTAAACGTTGAACAATCACAAACATTAAGGGAACACCTATTACAAGCCAGGCTCAATGCTACCATGAGGAAACAAAGACAAAAGAGGTATAATCTGCCCCCCAAGGAGCTTGCAGACCATTGGAGGAGACAGATGGAGAAACAAATAACTAATATCTGTATATTGAGGTGTGTGCAAAGTGTTACAAGGAGTTAGAAGTTAGTGAAGAGAAAGGAGCTCTCCCAGGGGCACAGGCCAACAGAGGAGATGTAGTCACTGATGAAGAATGAGCTGGTGCTGATGAAGCAGAAAAGTAGGGGTGTGTCAGGGGAAGGATTCTGTGGATTTAGGCTGCCGCACACAAACATGGCACTGCTGGGAATATGAGTAACAGCAGGAAGGAATTCATTCAGGGTGCTGGTAACCTCTGGGCCACTCTCCAGAGGTGTTCATAGAAGTGTCTGGAATGAGAAGGGACCTCTGATCCCTGGTGCATTGCCTGAAGAGGCCAGGCAGAGGCATTTTTTTGGCTACCTGGAATGAAATCAACAAGTTAGTACCCGGCAGAGCACGTAGCATCAGCATTAAATTCCAGAACTGGAGTCAGTCACGTGTGTTTTCTGAACCCCAGGCAGTTCCTTCAGTGCACTAAATTTCTGCCACACCATTTGTTTCATCTAAGGCACAAAACAAAATCTTCACGTTTTTACCTTTAAAGTTCCAGTGATTTTAATCATGTTACCTTAACACAAAGCTGTTGTTTTCACCATTAACCAGAAAGAATAAAGTAGGGCTTGGGATAATTCCACAAACCCAAGAATCAAATTATAGATCCATGGTTTGATCCTAGGGGCAAATCAGTGTGAGGGATAAAACCCTCCACTTGATCTCCCTGGAGGGTAATGGTGCCCCAACCTAGCTGTTGTACAGCCTTGGAACACTCATTTCATTTCTCTGCACTTCAATTTCTTCATCTGAAAAAAAAAAGTATAATAATCCCAACATCACAAAGGACTAATCCTCAAAAAGATTAGATGGGACACTGTGTGTAATGCTCTCAGCATAGTGCCTGGCACATAGTCAGCACTCCATAAATGGAACCTGTTGTCATTATAATTGTTGTCTAGTCATGCGTATGAGCCTTTTCAATGTTTTTCTTCTTCTTTTCCCTTGAAGGTGCCTCCACTCAGAATTCTAACACTGTGGAGCCAGAGAAGCAGGTGGACAACACCGTGAAGATGGCTGGTGTGATCGCTGGCCTCCTCATGTTCATCATCATTCTCCTGGGTGTCATGCTCACCATCAAGAGGAGGTGAGTGTCTGGTGCTGCCCTGCAGACTCTGCTGACCCCAGCTGGTCCAGTACTGCCATGTGGCCAGGTCCTGGCTCTGTTGATCACTTCCGAGCAGGGACTTTCTTTTATGAGTGTTGGAATCCTGAAATCCTTGAGCCACTTGTGACCATTATGTTGGCATCTGCCTACTTGGCAAGTGGCCTAGAGATGGGTGGTTTCCTACAGAGCCAATGATCCCTCCTGCAGTTGGGCCACCGTGGTGTGCCATGGGATTCCATGTCATGAGTCTTCTCAGAGTTAACTGCTCTGTTGTAACTGATCATGTCTCATCAGGATTACTGGAGAGCCCCAGAAATACAGATGGAGGAAAGTAATGCTTCACCCTTTTTGTCTTCACTCACCCTGATTTCTCATTGATCTACCAGCAGCATTCCAAGCTGCCCCCCACATGGCAGAGATAAGCCTCCGGTAGTGCAGTAGTCCCAAGGGAAGGTTCTTTCCTACTCTATGTCCCATAATACCTTCCCCCCTGGAATTTTGCTACTTGTTATTTCTCCACAAGATGTCTTCCTGGGTCTACTAACACAGTTATCGCCTGTGGCATTGCTCATGGAAGCCAGGGTATAGACTCCTCCTTATCCCCAAACCCCCAAGATTTGCCACACTGACATCCTCTGTTTATCAAACATTCACAAGGGAATTGCAGACAGTTTCCTTTTGGAAAGGAACCATTCACCTAGGAAAGCTGATGCATATCAGCTGTCACTATTCCTGGATGCAAGGTTATTACGCCAAACAGGGAGTCCCAGGGCCCATCTCTCCTTGACTCGTTGGCTGGCGCCATGTTTCCATGCCTACCACCCACCTCCCTGTCTTCTCAGTTTCATTCTTGGTCTCCACCTTCCCACTCCCCTAGTTGGCCAGAACAAACAAAACATTTAGTTACATTGTAACATTATGTGCCTTCACATGCCCTGCCCCCAGCTTGAAGATAATTTTACATCATTAAACAAACCACTTAACACCTTAGCCTGAAGGTCTGGTTGTTTGTCATTCACAGAGTTCAGGGCAAGCCCTGTGACAAGGACCAGGCACTTGCTTCCATTTGTGGAACAAAAAGTGCTCCTGAAATTTGCTTCCCACCAGAGCAAAGAGATAGAATGTCCTAAAGATAAATCCCAGCTTCTACCTAAGGAGTCCCATGAATATAAATGCAGAAAAGTTTTTTTTAAATCTCTCTTTCCAGTGTTCAGTGAGTCAGAAATACTGGCATTCCCATTATACATGCAGTCAGCCTTCTCTTGGCCATTTTGACACGAGAATATACCTGTGTCTTTCATGACTCTCTTCTGAATCAGCCAGTCCTCCCTCTGGCTAGGACATCTTCTTGTAGGACATTGTCCTTTCTTGATATGCTTTGTCTAACAGGATCACCCTTTTCCTCAGGCTCCCAGTAGAATGATGGAAGAGTTAAGGTTCTTACCCAGCTACTGTTTTTCTGGTGGGATAGGGGGAAGGGAAGGTACGACATTAATATCTGGGAACAAGGACCCCCGAAGCATTAAGGACAGCATTGCATTGTCATATCCTCATCATCCGTAAGACCATATTGTAGGTCTCAGTGACAAGTCAGCTATTAGATGAAGTCAAACATGAAGGCTGGTTTCTCTGGGAGCAGTAAGCACGTGTAAGATTGCTGACATGTTTCTTAGAGTCACAGACACATTAGAGGCAGAGGTGACTCTGGGATTGCCTACCTGGAAAACGTAACCACTTTAATAGAAATGCATTCCTCTCTGATAGACCTGAAATGTTCTCATTCTTTGCCGCTGATTTGTAAGTCAGATAAGCTCTTCCAATTTTGCTCTTTCTAAAGCCTGGCTTAACCCACGTCACCATCGTCTGTGAGCTTGTGAAGACATTTCACTTCCTTCTCTGCAGCTATTTCTGCAACGTGTGACTTTTTGGGAGGGAGGAAAGAGCTTTCTGTTTCCAGGGTGGGAACAGGTATAAAGTGAGTCCTTTGTGTGAATTTAACCTCTACTGCGTATCTTCGTCATCTCTCACCTGTATCAAAACTGTTCATCAGACCCAAGCAAGAGGAGTCCCATGATTACCATGTGTCCCCAAGAGGCAAATCTGAGATGTTGTGGCATCAATGGGGGTGGGCAGGGGCGGGACTAACCACTGTTTGCATACACAGTATCTTTTGGGAAAAAGAAGAGAAAGGAGAAAGAAAACCTAGTTGATAGTAATAATTTACAGATGGGTGCAGGGCAAGGAAAGAAGAGAAAAAGAGAACATAAGTATAGATCTGTATTCTTGCCAGTAGTGTACAATGTCTTCTGATGTTGAGAGATGCCCCCCAGAGGACAGAGAAGCATTTGGTGAGCTCCCTTAGCTCTTCTGACTCCAGCCCCATATAGAAGTATGGGGAAAACGTCATTGTTTGATTAAGTCTGTCACTAACTTACTGCTGGCCCGAATGCTGTCCACAGCTACCTAAAAGGAAGAGGTATTAAAGGAAAAGAAAACCCCAAATAATAGGCTGATCATCACAACTCAGGATCGTGGTGTCAGCATCTCTTCAACGTCCCACTGTGACCTCAAGTTAGTTCCTGGATGCAGGAACTCTCAGAAGTCACATGCCTGATGTGCCTCCTCCACCTGCTTGAGCTGGGTCTTCTTCATCACTTCTATGGACATGGGAGTGGTGGCTTCTTGTTTCCTCTGCTCCTAAGGGATTCAGCTGTCTCAACAATTTCCCCAAAGCCCAGCCAGGTATTCTAATACACAGAAGATGTCCCTCGATTCTCCCTGCAATGTTTATCATCATTGGCCTTGGGGCTTCCTTGTGACCCTCCAAAGAGAGTCTTTCTCTTGCTTGTTTTCTTTTGGAATACTGAACTAGAAAGTGACAGAGAATGAGCTAGAAACACAGGGGACCAAGGGAAAAATTTAATGAAGGAAGTTAAATCAATTGTTGTTGCTGCTTGGTTGTTTTGTAATGGATTAAGGGGGTATTTAGAAATGTAAGGTTGCAGGAAGGGATATGAAATGTTGGTGGGTGATTCAAACAGGATTTGCAGAAAATACAAGTTATAGTATTTTGCATAGTACCTTTGGCTCTTCCGAGAGGGCTTCTTTGAACGCAGGCCAATGCAGAATCAGAGCTCCATGAAGATACAGAGTGTTACATGAGCATTATAAGAAAGCAACCTGGAGGGGTGCCTAGGTGACTCAGTGGGTTAAAGCCTCTGCCTTCAGCTCAGGTCATGATCTCAGGGTCCTGGGACTGAGCCCCATATCTGCCCAGCAGGGAGCCTGCTTCTCTCTCTCTCTCTCTGCTTGCCTCTCTGCCTACTGTGATCTCTGTCTGTCAAATAAATAAATAAAATCTTAAAAAAAAGAAAAAGAAAAAGAAAGCAACCTGGAGCTCCTCCCTGATACAGTTCTTAACTGGGATATTGAATATTGGTTGGATAATGGATCCATCCTTTACTCCTGGTTCTCTTGATCACATCCGGACCTCAGAATGTTCTAGAATGGGTCTCTGCATGCCATTATGTAATAGAACATACCAACTTTTCATGCACCTTGTTGAGTTTTGAAATAGAAACTCTCATTACTATTGTCCTTGTCATCTTTTCCCCTGGCCTCCTCCCTCTAGAATTGCTAGATGTCCTCTCCCAAAGGAATATGTAGCCAAAGGGTTGCTAGGCAATCCCTGTGGTCCCTTGGCTTACTACTATAGGGCTCTGGGTGCCATCAATGAAAATGAACATGGAAAGCTCAAGCCTCAGTGCCTTAACCTTGGTGTGTGAAGGTGTCTGTTAGCCATTCACATATGGGAAGTTCTACATTTTAATGTTTGTTTTGGTGATATGCACATATGTATGCATGTCCACAAGCTTCATAATCCAAATTTAATCCTTGGGACACACCCGCTGAAGTCTCAGCATGGTCCTCCAAGGCTGAAGGTATAGCCATTTACTTTTGCATGTGGAAACACTAAAGCCAGGTGAAGCAGAATTCTTTGGTAGATTTGTAACCCAAGACTTGTCTGGATCCCACATTAACCTTTCCATTCCTTTTTACTTTTCAAATGGAAACTGAGCAACTTTTAAGGAGACCTTTTTGAGGTCATTCCCTACACATGGTTCTAGCCACCTCCATCTCTCTTCTCCTGTCTAGTTCTTCCTGATCCAGCCTCAATCTTCTGCCAACCATGCTTTATCTGTCCATATAGGAACTTTTCCAAAAATGAATTTGAAGCGTCTTGACTTTGAGATATGAGAGCCTACTTTGAGAAAAATGTGCATCCCTTGGTGTACTTTGGTTCTCTGTGACTTGGGTCTGCCCCAGGAGCTCCCAGTCTAATAGGTATAGACATATTTTTGATGTGGACAGGAAAGCAGAAAAACTGGGTCCAAATCTCTACAGTTCTATTTATTTGCTGCTAGACTTGGAGAAACAACGAAGCCAAGCCTCTTGCTTTTTCAGCTGTGAGATGGCAGCTAATCCCATGGGGTTGTTCTGAAGATCAAATGAGCTAATGGTTGGTACAGACTTTACTTCCTGTACCTGCCTAAGAGATCATAATGCATAATATCAACAGGGACATTACTCTCTCATGTGACTGTCAACTGTACCAAGCCAACTCCAAACCCACTGCTAATATGTTAAGGGCAGTGCTAAAATCAGTACACACATTCTAACCTATTTGTAGATTTTCCATGTAAGTGGTCCCCATATTCTGATTTTAATACTTCAAATAGTCATAGCAGGGTAGGATGTTGGTACTCCTGTTGGGGGGGAGTGTTTGTTTGTTTTCTGCTGTTGTTTTTTGGGGGGGGGTGGGGGAGAGGAAACTAAAGTTCAAAAAAGGATTTATGATTTTCTCAGACCTCGGAGAATCAAAACACAAACCCAGGCTCTGTGACTCCAGAAAGTTAACTGAATGTTGGTAACTTCTAGTCTGTCAGTCCATGGAGGCTGGCAGAAAATAAGTGAATCCTGGAACAGGAAACAGGTGGCCCAGGTTCAGGCATCATTTGCTAATATTCTCTGCTGTCGTGCACGCTGTGTCCTGAAACAAATGTCGGACATTGTCTTCACCTACAAGCTTCCTGCCACTCTCTAACCCTCAGCCCAAGTTCCTCCAAGTAGGACTCCCAACTATTGCCTTTTCCCTGAGGCTTCCCACAAGCCCCCGGCCCCAGGAAGATTCCATGGCCCTCCCCTGCACGCAGCCACTGTGCCATATACCCAGGTCTTCAGGCGTGGATACATCCACATGGTGGGTGTAGTTTTGCTGGCCTTGAGATGGGAATGGCCCAGAAGGGCAGGATCTTCTACTTGTGCCTTTTCTCACCAGAGCTTCACTGCCCTGTATCATCTGACTTGGGATATCTGCTTTGAAAATCCCTTGAGGTTTTCATGGTCAAAGCCCCAGTCATCACTTGCCCACCAACCTGCTTACGATCCTGTGTTCCTATCTTAGTGACAGGTACTCCCTCTCATTCCATCAGTCAAAATGATGGGGTCGTATCACCCTGATACTTCTGAACCTGCACCTTTACCTTCTCTTGGGCACATCCTCCCCTCATTCCCTCTACGGCTCCTTCCCTGGTGCAGGCCCCTATAGCCCTGTTGCATGAATCTCCTTCCCAGCCCCACTCCTCCTACCCACCCTCCACAGTGCAGCCAGAGTGATGTTGCAGAAATGAAACTTAGACTCCCAAACCTGCTGTCAAAAATCCCTTGATGGCTTCTCCTCCCCTATAACGGTAGTTCATGGAGTAGAGATGAGAAAATAAGCATATGTTTTATTTAGGTCGTCTGGAGAGTTGTGTCAAGCTGTACCATCCCCTGCTCACAGTAGTTTTGGCAGATTTCCTGAAGGTCTTACTCCACTCCTATACATTTCCTTGTGAAGTCTCCTCCTCATTCAATGCCTAGGTTTCTCAGTTCCAGGGGACCTGACTCTACCCCTGTTTAAGGTCTCATTCAAAAGCCATCTTTCTCCAGTAAACCTTTGCTAACCTCCAGTCTAGACACAGTCTCTTCACCATCTGGATCCCCTCTCTGAGGCTCCATGTTATATCCTGTTATATTCGTCATTTGTATTCATATCTTCTCCGCTAGACCATCAGCTGCCTATTCTGATTCATCCTTATCACAAACGTGCCATGCGAATACTGGGGATTCCCTAAAAACATGTTGAATGGAGGAGCCCTGTGAAATTAGAACAGATGGGGCCCAGGATTCATACTCTGTCTCTTGGGCAGGAAAACTTCACTCAGAACACAGACCTGAATATCAACATGGAGCATCAGGAGTACACCCAGTGTGGTGAGGACGTGAGATTGGAAGGGCAGCATGGGAAGGATTCACCATAGTCTGAGCCTTCAGAGAACGCACTGTCTATCCGGGGGGAGAACATGAGGCGATAAGAAAAGGGAACTTCTGGGCCGGCCAAAAGCAACAGTGCCACTATGAGTTTGTAGTGTGCTACGGATCACAAAACCAAAATTTCAGGAAATTGCCCCAAATCCCATTGCTAATAAGTGGCAGAGCTGGGTCTCATACTTGGCCAGTCTGATAATGGATGCCACACTAGCCTGAATGAAATATAAAACAGGACTTGCTGAGATGCTGAATCATATGACATAATTTTCAGTGGTTCATTGAGGTGGGAAAGCAGCCCAAATTAAGTGGGTCATGCTGGCTGTTTTGTCCATGTCATTCTAAATAGCTCCTTGCTCCACACACTGAAAAGTAAACCCTTCTGTTTGTACCCATTCAGGTAGCTGCTCCAATTAGAACCCTGGAGGTTCTCCTCAGTATACTCCCATTTAATCACCAACTGACTCCCCTTTCACATTCACTTCTCCTTCCCCATGGCCATTACAAGAAAGGCCCCCAACATTTCTTACTTGGACCCCTACAGTAGCATTCATGACCCTAATCCCTCTTCCCTCCAACTTTCTTCTCACACTCCTGCCAGAAACATTCATCTAGAAAAATATTTGGCCTCTTGGCTCTTTGGGTTCTCCCTATGAGCTGTGATATTGGGACTAAGGTCCTTCAGCTCTTTGGGAACTAGGCCTTGCCAATATTTTGACATTCTCACCTTGCTAACCGACCCCTACATTTAATAGACAGTTCCATCTGCCTGGAAGTACCCTTCCTCCTCCATCCATCTAGATGCTCCTTGACTTTAAAACTCAAGCCTCATAAACTCTAGACCACCTTACCTATCCCCCTCCCCACTCTTACCCCTGGATATGGTCTCACTGCTCCCTGTATTCCCACTTCATGTCACTTATCACTCCAGAAGACAGTATAGCATAGTGATTATTAATGCAGGCTTCTATCATTTTTTTTTTTAGAATTTAATCACATCTTTTTTAAAATTTTTATTTATTTGAGTGAGTGAGAGAGAGAAAAAGCATGAGAGGAAGGAGGGTCAGAGGGTGAACAAGACTCCTTGCTGAACAGAGAGCCCGATGTGGGACTGGATCCTGGGACTCCGGGATCATGACCTAAGCCAAAGGTAGATGCTTATCTGACTGAGCCACCCGGGCTTCCTTAGTGTAGGCTTCTGGAGTCAGACTGCTTGGATTCTCATTCCTGCCATGCCACTTACCTACTATATAAATTTGAGTAAGTTATTTAACCTCTCTGAGCTTCACTTTTCTCATCCATAAAACAGGGATAATAATGCTGCATAGTGAGGATTAAATAAAGTAGTCTACCTGATGTATTAGCACAGTAGCAGGCATGTAAGTGACCTCCTGCTATTTAAGTGGTAGCTCTTATTACTCTTTGTTTTACAAGTTTCTTATCTGGCTCTCTCATCAGACTTTTGAACTGGATCAAGATCTCCTTTGTCTTTCTATCTCTGGAACTTGGCAGGGACAGGCATAGAGTAGGCCTTTGAGAAATGGTCGCTGAATGGGTGATGGCAAGATGGATGGGTGGATGATGGATGGGTTATTGGATGAAAGGGTAGATGAGTGTGTGAGCTTATAGACTAGATGGATAAGTGGGTGGGTAAATTACCAAGTGGGTAGATGGATGGGTGGTCAGATGGATGGAAGGATGGATGGCTGCATGTATGCATGCATAAATGGAGGATGGATGGATAGAAGGGGAGATGGGTAGGTTTATGCATGCATGCATAGATGGATGATGGATGGGTAGATGGTCAAATGGATAGTTAAATAGATAACTTAGTCCTGTTTAAGTAGTATGGAACAAAGGAAAGCTGTGCCTCAAGTCAGCCTTGTCAGCCAGCAAAAAAGAAGATTCTGCAGTATGTGATTTATTAAGTTTGGAGTTTTTTGTTTTTTTCTAAGTACAGCTGTCTCCCTATTCAAGATTTTTGGTCTCAGGCAGTCTGTTACTTGCAATATCACTGTATCCTTGTAAATTTAGACCTTCGATAAATATTCTTCAAGCCTGAGAGAAAACACACATGTATACTGTGTTGTGGCCACATAGTAAAAAACTATAATCCTTGCCCGGGAACACTTTGCAATATAATTGGGAAAAGATACTCAATTAATAGAAGCTCGTCAATTGCTATTCTCATGGAGTTGCCTTGAAGCTGGGTCAGGATAGCACCCACCAGCTTTTGGTGACAACCAGGATAACTCAGAAAAGCTACTTGGAAGAGGTGGTTTGGAGATAAGAAACATGTCATGAGGAGGTGGCCCAGCAGAGGTGAGTCCTGAAGGTTGAAAGCAGAAAAGCCAGAAGATCCAGAATATTGAGTGCAGCCTAGGGCGCTAGAGCACAGGCTGGGGCTGTTGATGGTGAGGACATCTGGCTCAGGATGGAGACATTACAGTTAGTCCCAAGCTACGCAAAGCAATAGACCTAGTGAGGAGTGACCCCTTAGAGCTTCAGATTCCTCAACCAAAATCAAAAACAATAATGCTTGTTCCATGGGGTGGTTGGGAGGATTAAATGTTTAAGACACTTGTCATCTCAGTGCTAGACCCACTGCGTTGCTCAACATCCATCTGCTTTCTTCCTTCTTCACAGGCAACACAGGCTAGTGGTCTAGAACACAAGCTTTAGAGCCATGTTGCTGTCAAATCTGGTTACTAGCTGCATGATCTTAGGCAAATTACATAAACCTTTGCCTCAGTTTCCTCCTCTGTAAAGTGAGAGGAGCCATCTGTCAGGGTGGTTGCGAGGAATACATAAGTATGAGAGCCTAGGACAATGCCTGATACATAGTAAGTGCTCCATAAGTATTTTTATTATTTTATTATTATTCCTGTCATTTCTAAAGAGGTGAACACTTTGTTCCTGGTTACTAGAGTGAGAAGCAGTAAACCTTGTATCTGTGGATGGGGTGGGGACATAAACTCCCCTTTATTGAGGACTACTAATGTCAGGTGTTTAGATTACTATCATCTGATATCAATTTAGATTAATATGATTTTCTTAAAATACTTTATATATTATATATTTCATGTTCAATTTGAATATGATTTAGATTCATGTTAATGCCCACAATGACTCTTGGGAATAGGTAATTGTTGTCCCCAGCCTTGACGTGGAGAGACTGAGACTCAGAGATACTCAGTGACTTAAAGCCATGTAGTTAGCAAGTGGTGGTGCTGGGACACAAAGACATTTTTCCACTCCTCAAAGCTATTTAGGCTGATAGTCACCCATGCCATTCACCTTGGTGCATGAATCAGGAAACAGTGGTTTGGAAGGAGGAAGTGACTTGCCCGAGATGTCACAGTGAGCAAGTGAAAGACCTGAGATCAGAACCCTGGCCTCTCAAATCTCAGCCACTGTTCCTGACAATATGGAGAGCAGATGTAAGTCTTCATAAAATGGAAGCCCAGCTTTCTTCCCCAAGGAATCACATTTCTAAGCACTGGACCACAGAGCCAGCCATGAAGGAGAGGAATGGTCTCCTTACAGTGTGAACCTATATGGTTGGCAAAGGGGATTTGGTGACTTGTGTGGGCACTTCCAAATCCCACCCATCACATTCCTCATCCCTTTCATCATCTAGAGCCACTGTTCCTTTGACCCAAGATGTTGAACTGTTTTATGAGTGACCAGATCTTGCTGCACTGTGGTTCATTTTCCCCAGCTCAGCTTCCCAAGTATACATGGGGCTTCCTTTCTGTCATAACTTCTTCTCAGAGTCACTTTCCTTCTGAGAGAGGAGAGTTGGCTTCTCCTGTTGAATAAGAGAAAGACTACAAGTGTCCCTGCCTAGGGACTTTGGCTACTTTCCTATTGAAAATGGAGAAATCGGAGGCTCCAAGAACATGTCCCCACACTGCAGACATAAAGACTGCATCTTCCTGAGCCAAGCAAACTGGGATAACTGTTGCAATTAACCAGATAACTCAAGAGGGAAGGGAACTATTCTTGCCTATTCAGATGGATATTTGGGGACCTTAATTATCAGCAATTTTTCTCAATCCACAAATGTATCAGTTATTGTCAGTGTGGCGAAGTCTG
This sequence comes from Mellivora capensis, assembly GCA_004024625.1. NCBI lineage: Eukaryota > Metazoa > Chordata > Mammalia > Carnivora > Mustelidae > Mellivora > Mellivora capensis. The sequence continues at coordinate 57,737 of PISX010005154.1, read as the reverse complement.
GAGGTATTCCTATTTATTTTCCTACAAGGTACAAAAAGTTATAACAAAAGAAATATCGTGGATTTATTTGAGTTTTTATTGTTCAGAAGCCAAGAGCTAGGAGGTTTCAGGTGGTGATTTTTCAAGCTTTCTTTTAGAGAGTGCAATTCTTTGTCATGTGAAATTTTAAGTGAAACTCCAGTTTATAAAATACTTTAAAAAATAGAGAAGTGCTGGCTCTTGTGGATAGTGGGGGACCAGCAGTCCTACCTGCTCAGTATTCCCCTCTCCCATTTCAGTGAGGCTACTATACAGAACCCCCAGGATGCTACAAACACAGTTTGAAAACTAATGATCTACTTCAACTCATATGAGGTTCAGATATGGATATAAAGGCACAGAGAATTTATTCAAGTTGTAGTCTATTCAAATTGAAGGTTGGAATTCCTTTCTCTTAGTGCAGTGCTATTAATGATACAGTTTGAATTTTGTTTTGATCACTGATATGTAACAAACATGAAATTTAGCGACTCCTTTTTCTTATGTATCTGAGCTTTGGCCAGGGCTTTAAGGGAATAACTTGTTTTGTTCCATAATACCAAGGGTCTCCATTGACATAATCCAACTTGTGGGAGCTGGCTGGATGTCTCTCTTCATGCAGTTTTAGTGTCTTTCCAGTTGGTCTTTTCAGGATGGCAACCTCAGCACACTTGGACTTCTTCATGGGGAGTCAGGGTCCCAACTGAGGGTTCTGAAGACCCATATAGAGCTACAAGTCTTCTTTCTGATCTATCCTAGAAATTCCCAGAGTGCAATTCCTACCAGATCCTGTTGGTCACATAGGGCCAATCCTGGTTCAATGTGGGAAGAAACTACACATGAGCATGCGTACTGGGAAGTGTGGCTTGTTGGGGAGCCATCTTGAATGGTAGCTACCTGATTACCTTACTTTTAGCATGGCCTTACTAAGTAGGTTCTGATGTGGTTTGACCTGAAACTGAGAACATAGAAGTCATTATGGCTTTTCTTAGGTCATAAGAGCACGATCACGTGGAAGAGTGGTAGAATAGTTCTAGAAGGCCAAAGAAGTCATAATTACAAGGAAGCTAGTTTTAGTTGACCAGAAGAAAAGAACTTTCAAACAAGTAAAACAGCCAACATTAGACGTGGCTTTTTCAGCGTGAGTAGTGAATTTCTCCATCATTAAGAGAGGTCTGTCTCACTCCTTCTACCACCGGAAGTATCTGATTCTCAGCGAAGATTATTAGAGAAACTTGCATCTCCTTGAGCTTTGGGATGCTGAAATACTATGTGCATTTCTAAGAATCAAGATTTCATATAAATCTAATTCTTGTTTGTTTGTCTTTTCTTTTTCCCCCTTTTTGGACATTTCCTTCATCTGACTGCCCATCAATATATAGAAGAAATGCTTATTCCTACTCCTATTACTTGTAAGTATCGACCCGGGGAAACTTTGCTTCGTGCCCTGTGAGGGAACTGTAGCATGCATTACCTTCACCAACCAAGTGTCTGTTGGTTTTCTCATACTCACTTCTGTCTAAGTCATCTGTAGCCCCAAAGTTTTTATTTCACATAGATGTTTTCCATTTGAAAATGCACTGTCATTGTTTATGTCTGTTATGTTTCTGCCATCTTGGATTTTCCCCCCAATTTTTGGAGATGTGAAGGCAGTATAATTTTCTAGTTAGAAATCCCTGAATTTCATCAAGAGGTCAACATAATCCCCCTGCAAGACTTGCAGAGATAAAACAGAATCACCAGTCTCAGCAGCTTCGGAGCCCATTGGTGTCTACTTGGGGAATGTGCAGCCTCGAGGGACTCAGAGGTTAGAAAAAAATCATGGGCTATTTCCTGTATTTCAGTAAGCCTAAAGGGAACCATGACTTTACCTAGAACCAGCTTCACAGGTGACAGAAACATCCAAGGTCTTTGCTTTGGGCTAGAATGGTCACAGTCTGGGGTTTGACATTAGTTATCTCATGTTACCAGTGCATTTTGTTGGTAGTTATAGCTGGCCTGTTGCCTGTCAGTTTTTTTGCACTTTCTAAATGAAGTACACTGGCTAACCGACAAAGGAGCTAAGGTGCCTAGAGACTATGATGGGTCATTGCATGCCCATACCTACTGTTGAACACTGAGGCCAGAAGAACCTCTGGAACCCCAGAGGAGCTCCTAGGGGCCACCACTACTGTCCTGAAGGGGGAAAGAAAGAAAACTAACATTTCAGGAGTGCCAACTTTGTGCCAGGCACATTACAAAATTTCTCATTTCCTGAGTTAGGCACTGTGATCCCTATTTTGGATTTGAGAGAAATAAGGCTCAAGGAATTCAGAAGACTTTCTCAAGGTTTCATAACGTGAGTGACAGAGATGTGACTTGTACCCAGAGCATCAAGGCTCCAAAAGCTCATTCTCTTTCTACCACAGCAACAACACCCCATGTTGTTCTTGTGCTTAGAGAATTCTTAATTCTTCAGTAGTGGGAAAATTCATCTCTATAAACACTGATAACTATTCCTTGCCCCATTAAAAAATTAGTCATCCCAGTAAGCACTCCTATACCAGAGTACATACAGGTGCCTCTCAGCTGACATTTCAAGTCTTTGGTTTTATCCTAGACCCCAGAGAGGGTTGAATACTGGGAGGATGGGACTCAAAGTCCTGGCCATCTCTCCATCCACATCCATTATGTCTGGAACATAATGAGCATGTTCAATGGATGTTTATCAAAGGAATGAATGAAAAAATAAAGCAAGTTCTCTGGTACTTTCAGTGTTGGTGGTGGCAGTCCATTTGTTCCTGGATGATATGATGGCAGTAGTACCAGAATCTTATCTGCTCATTGTCTGGCCTATTGACCTGGAACCCAAACATTGAACAAATGGGGTGGGAGAGCCTTATTTTGGTCCATCCTCATCAGTGAAGGCTTCAGCAGATGATCACTAGCAGACATGGCCTCCTTTTCCAGAAGGAGCTAGTGGTCAATATTTTTGGCTCTGCAGGCATATGGTCTCTGTTGCATCTACTCTGCTGTTGGAACAGGAAATCAGCCATAGCTGATGTGCAAGGAAAGAAGCATGGAGGTATTTCAATTTAAAAAAATTATTTAAAAATATTCTGAGGGCCATAGTTGGCCAATCCCTGCCCTAGACTTTTGAGGCAGAAAGAGGACGGAGTTCAAGATTCGTCCTGTTTTATGAGAGGCTACTGTGCGCTGCACCATGTGCTTGCTGTTGCAGACACAGCGGTGAATGAGGCATACCTGGTCCGGTTGAGAAGTGGGCAGAAGTTGAAAGGAACCACCTGTCGGTTGCTAGTATGAGCCAGGCTCTTCTCATGCTCGCGGCAAGCCCTGCAAGATATGTGTGACTGTGTTGAGTCTACATAGACCTTGAGACCGAGCTTGGAGAACTTGTGTAGATCCCACAGGCAGGATGTGGCAGGTCAAGGGTTTGAACCCAGGACCACATGCCCCTCAGCCCTGCCCATCCTTCTCCCTAAACCCTGTTCTTCAGGGGATGGAAGGGCTCCCACCCAGACTGTGTGCTTGGACAGCCCTTGGCCAGGCTGCCGGAGAGCCAGGATCCACAGGTGAGTCTGTCTCTTGGCAGAAACTCAGTTCCATGCAACAACCTCAGTGCCTTGCTAGGGACAAGAAGTGGTAGCTATCCCCTTGAGGCAATTCTGGCTTTGCTATCCTGGGGATTTGTCTGGTCAGAGCTGAGAGCACCAGACTGCCAGAGGAGAGGCAGCCAAGGTTAGAGTGAAGAGTGCCCCACAGAGTGCCCATGACCAGGACAGACAGAGCTATAGATCAAAGGAACTGAGACCTAGGGACAGAGGAGAGTCTAGAATGCGGTCCCCCATTGTCCAGCACACAAGAAAAAATAGCGAAATAATGTGGGCTTTGATATCAGACCTAGTTCACAGTCCAATGTTTACCTCTTCTGCCAGATTGTTCAGACCTTGAACAATCATGGAACCACTCTGAGCCTCAGTCTCCACATCTGCAGAGCAGCGATGACGGCGGTGACTCCCCAGCATTTTTGAGAGGGCTGGTGAGTGAGGGTATGTGCAGAGTGGCTGATGCAAAGGAGGTGTTTTATAAATAGTAGCTATGATTCCTTGCATTCCGAGCTGACAGAAATGCTTCTCTAGAACGCCTTTTTGCCTTTCTATAGTAAAGAAGCACCCAACAACTTCGGTGTCTGTTTTTTAAAAGCTTCAGGAGCTGGCATGTGTTCACGGGTTAATTCATCTCAGGGTGTGTGATGGGCACAGTAATTGTTTCAAACAGAGACATTTTAGTGTAGTAGTTCTTGAAAAAGCACTAAGATGTTTACCAACTGTTCCGGCAGAGAGAGAGAGCACTTAACGGTTTCACCTAGCCTCGGATAAATGCCATGCAAGTATCAAGGAGGCGGAAAATGGTGACCTGGGCTGCCTGCAGATGCTCTGAACCTCATGTTTTTGTTTTTGTTTTTTTTCTCCTATATCCTTCCTATCTCTCCCCATGGCAGCGTATTTGAATCCTACATTTACCCTACAAGGTCCAGATCTAACAGCACCTCCTACCGGAAGTCTTACCTGATTCTCTCCACCTGCGGGAACGGGCCTTTTTTTTTTTTTTTTTTTAAATTTCATTTCTTTTCAGCGTAACAGAATTCATAGTTTTATACCACACCCAGTGCTCCATGCAATGCGTGCCCTCCATAATACCCACCACCTGGCTCCCCAACCTCCTTTTGCCAGAACTCTCACCGTGGCTGCTTGTTATCCTGGGCAGGAGCAAATGTGTCTTAAAGATGTTTCTTGTTCATTGAGGTTTCCCCCAGGGTGCCACCACACAGGCACAGTGAACCCCAGTAAGTGTGTGTGGAATGAATGAGAAGAACAAGATAATAACAAAAGACATAACAACTAAAGTCAACAGAGAGATGATCTGTTCTCAAAAAGAAAAAAAAAAGTCAACAAATTTTAGAATTTCAGACCCTGTACCTCCCTTTGCTGCTGTTATCTTTAAGGCAACCTTTGGTCCTGTTCAGCATCTGAATCTCAGTTTCCTTATATGTAAAATGGAGCCTAAGAACGCATACCTCACAGACCGCTTGCAAGGACTCAAGGAGATAATGCTTGGAAAATGCCTAGCACACAGTAGATCCTCACCCAAAGAAAGAAACTGCGTCCTTTTGTCAGTGCGAACACCTTTCCACACCACAGGCTTTGCAAATCAAATATCTTTGCCTCAATACGCGTAAAGAGGAATTTAAAATGATTATATCAAGAGATACTCAAAAGGCATTTTATGTAATTCATCAGTCACTTCAAATAAAAATGAAGGAAAAATGGGAATCGAAGGAAGCCATTTAGAGATGATAAGTATCAATTACCAAAAGCTGACGGCAAGCGTGTTGACAAGCAAAAACGGAAGGTGTCGCCACAAGGCCAAGGCAGAGGCTACTGGAGGACCGTGGCAAAGAATTCTGATTCCTGGGCCCCACCCCAGAGCAGCTCAGTCCCTCTGAACGTGTGGCCCGGGAATCTGCGTGTGCGCACACACCTCAGATTAATTATTCTGTGTGTGGACCTTGAGAACAACTTCTCTCCCCGATGCCGCTGTCCCTTTCTCAGTATTGGAAAGTATTGCCCTTTGCCCTCTTCCAGGGATGCCTCGGCACCATCTGTGCCTGCAAAATTCCAGTGTCTTTTTAGAGGGGACATAGTATCTGTAGCACTCCGCCCTCATCGTGGTCATTGCGTTCGGTTGGTTTTCATTCATCCCCTGCTGACTCACTCATTCACGAGCCATTCTCGGGTTAGACAGGTTAGACTGCCCACGGTGTATTTGCACGTCTGTCTCCCTGTTGACTAAGACTGTGTATTACTCATCTTTCACTTCCCGATGACTAACTTGGAGCCCAGAACAAATCAGACATCATAAGACTGTGTTTATCACATGAATGAGTACACACAGGTGGGTGTATGTGTGAGGTTGATGCCCCCATTTTGTCTGATCTCCCTCTGAATTAGACTATTCCATTCTCTAGAAGTTAGTATCCGTTTTCATTTATTTTGGCATATAGTGATGGGACGGGACTTGCGGATCAGACCTGTTTTGTAATTTTGTATTGGTTTTAGGTTTAGAAATGTTGTACTTGCGTGTCACAATTACAAACGCATAAAAGTAATGAATGCTGTTGCAACAAGATAGATATAAATGTGCAGGGGCAGATCATGTGAACAGATAGATTTGGATGGGGAGTGCAACTGAATGGATGCTTTATTGTTTACTCTATTGAATTAGAGTCTAAACACATCAGTCACGAGTAGTGAACAGAGCACATCTACAAGTCAGAGGCTCTGTCACCTTAATCAGGGAAAATACAAATGAGCATTTCCCCTCCAAAGAAGATGGAAGATGTTTATACTGCAGTTTTAAGTTTATAGTTTAAGTTTTAAAACCAACTAGGTATTAGTGATGCCTTGAGGCTTAGAAAGGTATGCCTGTGATCTTAAATGCTTCTACTCTGTAAATGCATTTGAACTTTATAAAGAAGGTAAAAGAGAGTGTGGGGGATTCTGTGTTGACAGAGAGTGGTGACATACCGAAATGTGGTTGGAAAGAGAAGTTCTCGGAGAAAGTTCTGATGTGCTACTCAGATCTGCTTTCAAGAATGAAGGGCTTTGGGTAAATACCAGTAGTGGAATTGCTGGATCGTAGGATAGTTCTATTTTTTTAAATTTCTTGAGGAGACTCCATACTGTTTTCCACAGCCGCTGCACCAGCTTGCACACCCACCGACGGTGTGTGAGGGTTCCTTTTAATCCACATTCTCATCAACACTTGTTGTGTCTTGTGTTTTTGAATTTAGCCATGCTGACTGGTATGAGGTGGCATCTCATTGTGATTTTGATTTGCATTTCCCTGATGATGAGTGATGTGGAACATCATCGCATGTGTCTGTTGGCCATCTGGATGTCTTCTTTGGAAAAATGGATAAAGAAGTTGTGGAAGTGTGTGCGCATGCATGTGTGTGTACATGTGTGTGAAAAATGCATATATAAATGTGTGTGTATAAAATGGAATATTATTCAGCCATAAAAAGAACGAGATCTTGCCAATTGCAACAACATGAATGGACCTAGAGGGTGTAATGCTAAGTGAAATAAATCATCTAGAGAAAGATAAATGCCATATGATTTCACGCATGTGAAATTTACGAAAACAGAAAGAGACAAACAGCAGTAACAAAAAAACATAAATATAGAGAACAAACTGGGGGCTGCCCGAGGCGAGGTAGGGGTAGAGGATAGGCGAAATAGATAAAGGAGATTAAGAATACACTTATCTTGGTGAGCACTGATGTATGTTTAGAATTTCTGGATCATTATATTGTGTACCTGAAACCAATATAACACTATATATCAATTATACAATTTTTAAATTAATTTAAAATTTAGAATTTTAATAAACTAAAATTTTTTTTAAAAATTTAAGGAATGAAGGAGCTCTTGGTTGACAGCCCCCTTTGGGACAACTAGCTCTTCAGAGATGCCTCATCCAAGGTCATGAGGGGTGTGAAAGTCATCCCTTCTGCATTTCCCATGGGGTTGGCTCAAGCTCTCATTGCACCTGCATCACCAAATTCCCCTTCCACCCACTCCTTCTCCTTCCCTTTCCTCTCCTCCCCTTCCCCTCCCCTCCTTCACCTTCCCTTCCCCTTTCCCTCCCACAGATGTTGACCCCAGAAGCATGTCCTAATTCATTTCCTGCTTGTCAATTTCGGTCTCAAAGTCTCATTCTCAGGGAACACAATCTGCCACACTTCCATTAGTTTCTCTTCACTTTGGCCACCGGAGACGCGGATCCGAGTACATGGCTTGCCCCTCCCCTGCACACAAAGATGGCATTGCCTATGGCCACACCACAGCCAACTAACTGGGGTCACCCCTTGTTGCCCACTGATGATAAGTAAACTCTGAAAAGTTCTTCCTCGGACAGTGATTCATTCACAGGCATTTGCTTCTCACTTGTGTTTGTCCTGGGCGGGAGGCTGTGGGCATCTTCATCCATAGCCCCTGCCTGGAGGAGCTCAATGTGTATCACAGAAGAGACTGTAGCTACTGCAGATCCAGCCAGAGGAGAGAGCAAGGGTCAGAACAGGTTTAACCCTGACAGCACTTGCCTTTAGCAAGTATCCCTAGAGTGGGAATGTCTCTTGCAGCTAAGGCTGTCACAAAGATAGGATTCAGAAGCACAGACTAGAAAATGCCTTTCTAAGTGCTTCAGCGCCTGCTTTTAATGGAAGGAAGTGCTTTAGTTAAGCTCTGCAATGTTGATAATGATGATAATGATTACACCACGTTTGTGTATACAACTTTATCTCTTCCAAAGTGCTTTCCCCCTTATTACCTAGTTGTCTGGTTGGGCTTGAAGGTACTTAACAAGGTATCATCAGATAACTGTGCTGTGCAGGGAAGAGCCCTGGGCATGCTGGCTCCGCAGCTTAGGGCAATCGATGCGATTGACGCAATCCCGCCTTCAGTGTCTCATCTGGAAAATGGGAGCGACAACACCCACATTTTAGAAAGACTGTACTGTTTAAGCGACATGTTCTCTCATTCATAAGTGTTTACAGAGCAGTTACTCTTGTGCTAAGTACTGAGCTAGGTGTCAAGTGTTTAGAAAGAAGTGTCCTTCTCTCAAGTAGCTCACAACTGAAAAGGCAACTTGCCCATGTTAAAAAGTTATAAAAGAATGTTTTGGGTACATGAAAGAGGGAGATGAAGACATGACAGGGGTGGAAGTCACCAAATCTGCTTCGAGGAAAGACATCTGTGGACCAAAGGGCTTAATAGGATGCCTGGCAGGGGGAAGACACAGGACCCCTCACTGGGAAAATGACACCCATGTTTCTCCTTGGCCTCACTGTCTATAACACACACACACACACACACACACACACACACACACACTGTATAACTAAATAGTTTATGTGCTGGAGAACAACTTGGGAAGAAAAGAATGGAGTAGAGAGAGTAAGAAAAGAGGAGGGAGAAGGTGTGAGTCCCAGACCTACTACCTAGCAGCTGTGAATCCCAAGCATCCCGAGTTTATTTCTTACCTATAAAATGAAAATTGTAGTGCCCAACTCATGAGATTTTCTTAAAACATGAAATGAGGGGCACCTGAGTAGCTCAGTTGGTTAGGCATCCAACTCTTGATTTTGGCTCAGGGTCACGAGGTTGAGCCCCACGTCGGGCTCCATGCTGAGCATGGAGTCTGCTTCAGATTCTCCCTCTCCCTCTGTCCCTCCCCCAAACTCATGCTTTCTCTCTCTCTCTCAAAATAAATAAATAAAATTTTAAATGACATAGTATGTGTGCCAGGGGAATTGTCATTTATTAAATGGCAGAGCTGAGCTACAACAGAGCTGTGGTTGGCTCTGTCAGGGTTGGGGGAAGACAGAAGTTGTAACTTCCAAACACAAGTTAAATGGAAGAAGAATTTGTCAGACAGAATAAAGTGGAACAATTGTAGATAGTGGTCCTTAAACTTACATAATTTCTCCCCAGAGTAATCGGATAAGACACCCTTCGTCCTGGCATCCATCCACCCCACATCGGTGGGAGAGATCACAGTCAGTTAATAATTCTGGCCAGCACCACAAAGGTGGACAAAGTCATTTCAACACAAGAAGAATTTGTAGACAAGTGGTCAGAAAAAAGGCTGGGGTAGAAGGTCTACCCTTGGCGATTTCTAAAATCGGAGCTGGGGAATGACAGGTCTATCCTTTGTAATATGGCTGCCAAAACCTGCCTTAAAAGAGGCAAGTTTCTCAGCATGCAGAATGCAGAACGTTCACTCTGTTGTGAACAGTCCCATTGTCCCACTGGGTATGTTGCCCCCTTCCTGGGAGCAGAGCTCAGAGGATTGGTGCATGTTTGGGGAGGACAGTGAGGTAGGGAGGGTACTGTAAGCCACAACCTATAAAGACTGGAGAACTGATTTCATTGGTCTCAAGGGATGGCTACACATTTTAAATGTGTTTTACTTTGGTTGTAGTGGTTACTTTGATCTGAAACCATGGCTGAGAACCATCCATCTGAGAGAGCTTGAGAATCTAGGGTCATGGCATATTGGCCTTTAGAAGAGGAGCATGAGGGCCTGCTTTGTCCACTTAACCCAGAGCTTCAGCTGAGAATTTGATTCCATTGTATCACCGTATAGACATGGCTTTGGTTATGTTAGTGGAAATTGCGTTTGGAGGGCAAAGCCCTAGAAGACAGAGCCCTCTTGGCCAGCACCATTCCCTTCCTTTAGATATTGAGGTGGACAATCTGTACGCTGTGCACTAATGTGTAGAGGCCATTTAATGAATGGCAAAAATGCTCCAGACACATTTTAAAATAGCATTTAATTTCTCATAACAATCACTTCTTAGAGTGGTGTTGGTGCTACCATGAGGAGTAAAGACCCCTCAGCCATGAGCAATCTCCTGAGAAATCAGTGTTCATGAGCATTCTTTTCATCAGCGAAACCTCAAGAAGCCCAGTACGTCTGCTTATGAAATCTGCTTTTTAACAGAATAAAAGAATATTGGCTGAGTTTCATTCTGGAGCCGTTTCTCATTCCAATGGCTTTGAGCCTCTGTACAGCATATTCTAACAGGTTGGAGAATTGTTGGGTATATTACAACCGTCCATGTTCTTTAAGTGGAAGGGTTAAAAGGTTGGTGTGGTCAAGACCCTGTTTTTACTGGAAGACTTGACTTTGTAAAGAGTGAAAATACAGTTTATTAAGGTTACAAACCAAACTGAGCCCAAGATTAAAGACGGCTTGCTTTGTTTTGGAAAACAGCTTAGCAACGATGGGCATTATTAGAAATCAAGAAAAGCTAAGATAGTCTCTATTTTACTTTATCCTCCCTTCCTACGTCATTATGATTTGGACAATGCTGATGAAGACAGAACTTGTGGTGAAAAATCTAAACTCACATACGGTTAATAAGGGATATCACACTATTCTTTTCTTTTTTTTTTTAAGATTTTATTTATTTGACAGAGATCACAAGTAGGCAGAGAGGCAGGCAGAGAGAGGGGAGGAAGCAGGCTCCCCGCCGAGCATAGAGCCCGATGCAGGGCTCCATTCCAGGTCACCGGGATCATGACCTTAGCCAAAGGCAGAGGCCCCAACCCACTGAGGCACCTAGGCGCCCCCACACTATTCTTTTCTTTTGGCTCTGCTTTATATAGCAAAACTACCACGAAGATGTGAGATCTAAGATTTTTCTAGGAGACTGATGGCTGATTCAAAGTGTATGCATCCACTATGTTACCATGCAGGTGTCTTTCAGCCGTCTAAGCTAGGAGCAGTTTGATCAATAAATGATAATTCCATCATTTTGTCTCCCACCCCTTGTAGGTATTCAAAAGTGCTTTTGCCTTAGCTCTGAATGGCAAAGAAAACTATACTCAGTACTTAGAAGCAGTGTTATAGAAAGAAGACATGGACTACATTCGTGTTTGAATCCTGGCCTCTGTCACTTTCTAACCCAACTTCTCTGAGCCTGTGTTTCCTCATTGTAGAAGGAGGGCAGCGATACCAGATTTGGAGGGTTCCTGGGGGGCCTTACCAGGATTGCGTAGGAGAACGCACTGTGTGTACACCATCTGGGTCTGGGGCTGGTACATAGTAGGTGCTCAGTGCATTGTAGCTGTTATTGTATTTTATGTTTTAGGTCTATACGTGTTTTGCACTTTACAAAGCACCTTTATACAGGTATCTCCTATAAACTTTCAAGGGAGGAAGTATCCTCTTAAATGTAGGGAAATGAGGGCTCACCAAACTGATGAGGGCCACAGGCTATTTGAAAGAAATTCATGGAACAGACTGGCCCGTTACTGGTTCTTAGGTTACATGTTCTTAGAATGGATTGGGAGGTGGGTGTAACAGGGATCTGGCAGCAGAGCTGGTCAGAATTAGGCCCTCAGAGACCAGGCAGAATATGCAATGAATAAAGTCCAGAGTCGGTCACTACCTAAAAGTTTATAACCATTGCTCCAAATTATAATTGGAGGGAAAAAAAAAAAACCTGTACTGACCCCTTCATTCCATTAAATATATTCACTGTATAAATGGTATGAAACTTGAACAAGATCAAGGTCAATCATCTTTTTATAACCAGAAGAAATTTTATAATCTACGTTGGAGAAAGAAGGACAAAGATTAAAGACAAGGTGATTTGTTTCTTCTTGAGTCCCACCTTTTTTGGTAAGATTTGTTTACTTCAGAAAGAAAGAGTGTGGTGTGTGGGGAGGAGGAGCAGAGGGAGTGGGAGAGAGAAACTCAAGCAGACTCCATGGTGAGTACAGCCCAATGTGGGGCTTGATCTCGCAGTCCATGAGGTCATGACCTGACCCAAAATCAACCAACTGTGCCCCTTAGGTGCCCCAAGTCCCATTTTTAATTTTATAGGATTCTTTGTCTTTTAATGTGTCTTTGTTTATATTGTCTTACGAATGAGCTTCTGCCATGGAGAGGACTTTATCCAAATTCAGTTATGCCAGACATAGAGAAAACATGTTACTTAAAAATGTACCCAGATGAGGGGCGCCTTGGTGGCTCAGTGGGTTAAAGCCTCTTCTTTCAGCTCAGGTCATGATCCCAGGGTCCTGGGATCGAGCCCCGCATCAGGCTCTCTGCTCCGCAGAGAGCCTGCTCCCTCCTCTCCCTGCCTGCCTCTCTGCTGCCTACTTGTGATCTCTGTCTGTCAAATAAATAAATAAAATCTTAAAAAAAAATGTACCCAGATGAATATGATACTTAGTAAGACACAAAGTGTCTGGTTTCATTTTCTGGACAGTTGAGGTTTGAAGCCATCCCCGCCATTTCTTTCTTTAAAAATAAGTGTACAGTGGTATTTTAGAGTCAGCTGTTGGTACCTGCAGGAAATTGTGCTTGGTTTTGGTTGGGCTTGTGTTAAATCTATAGATCAGTTTGGTGAGAATTGACATCGTAACAATATCCTGACGTCTGGCCCAGGAACACAGGTGTCTCTCCATTTGTGTGGGTTTACTTTGATTTATTTTATTACCCACTTGTGGTTTTCAGCATGCAGGTCCCACGCATGTTTTGGTGGAATTATACCTGAATGCTTCATTTTTTTCCCATGCTACTGTAAATGGTACTGTTTTTTAAATTTCATGTCCTAATTATTCATTGTTAATATATAGAAATGCAACTGATTCTAATGTATGTGGAAACAAAAAAAAAGAGGTCTCAAGTAGAGAAATAGTACTTTATTTCAAGCAAACAGAGCTATTGCATGAAAGATGGATTAGACAAGACAAATGGGTAGGAAAGATGTGGTATGTGTGTGGTGTGTGTGTGTGTGTCTGTACAGACAGACACACTGGAATATTGTACAGCCATAAAAATGGATGAGATCTTGCTACTTGTGACCACATGGATGGACCTGAAGGGTATTATGGTAAGTGAAGTAAGTCAGACTGAGAAAGATAAATACCATATGCTTTCACTCATGTGGAATCTTTTAAAAAACAAAACAATAAACAAAAAGCAGAATCAGTCCTATAAATACCAAGAACAAACTGATGGCTGCCAGAGAGAAGGGGTGGGGTACAGACAAAATGAGGGAAAGAGACTGGGAGAGACAGGCTTCTAGTTACAGAATGAGTGAGTCATGGAAATAAGATAGAATAAGAATTATGAGTAATGATATTAGGATATATAACATATATAATACATATATATATATATATATATATATATATATATAAAATAGTGCTGTATAGTGACCAATGGTAGATACACTTGTGGTGAACATAATCTAACACAGAAGTTGAATCACTATATTGTACACCTGAAACTAATGTAACATTGTGTGTCAACTGTCCTCAAATTAAAAAAAAAAATTAAAGGAAAAAAGGTTAGGCTAACCCAGGCCAGATACTTAGCCAAGAACCCAGTATGTGCTCAAAATATTAGCTCCACATATCTTGCCTTCTCGCATTCTGAGTTGCTACAAAAGCAAGGCTCTATTCCATGAGTGGTGGTTATGGAAATTAGAGTTATGGGATAGTGAAGATGGTAAGACTTAGTTTTAGGCACACCTGGTTTTGGATCTTGACTCTGCCATGCACCAGCTATGTGGTCTGGAGCATGTCTCTCACTCTCTCTGTTCTTCAGTTTCCTATTACTGCAAAGTGAAGATGATAAAAGGTATGTTGGTAACTTGACAAGAACACAGATCCTGGTACTTGGCAAATGCCTAGTAAGCGTTAGGTACTTTCATTGTTGCGTTGTTGCTGTTGTTGTTGGAGGAAGATGCTAGAGAACCCAAGAAAGGCCTTCAACAATGCTTGTTGAACAATAGAATAAGCTGCATGTGTGGAAGTGAGCCTCCCACCCATCATGGAATAATAGACCACTGTTACCTAGGATGTCCCAAGGGAAGTCAGGCTTCCCAGAGGGTTTCCCCTGCATTGAGTTCCTGTGATCTCCCCCATGGCATTAGAAGTAAGTGACAGTGGGTTCCATTCTCCCTGATCACCTAAGACACAAGACCCACAGACACAAACAGCTTGAAGCAGTAGACAGAAATGGTATCCGTGAAAAAAATAAATAAATGCAGACCAGACTTATCTTTCCATCAGCTGCAGTTTATGATTACACATTAAATTCAATTGCTTTCTTTAGGAGTCTGGTGTTGAGACCCATCCTCTCCAGCCCAGTGCCATCCATTCTGGCTTTCCCCAGGAGTGCAGACAGACCAGCCGCCTTCCTAGTATACACTAATTAATTTATCTCATGCTTGTGATTTTACGGTGCTTAAGTGCTGGAGCATTTCTGTTGATTTTTCTCCCTGCAAAGCACCTCACATCGCATAAAGACCGTGAATCTCCATTGCAGACGCTGTCTGTCTTGGGCTAGGGAACAGCCCGCCGGCAGCCTGTTGTCTTGCTGGCGCTGCCTCTTACAGCCAAAGCAACACATCCATTAATTTATCCTTAATGACATTTTGACATTCCAATCAGTTCATCAGATGTTCCTTATGCAAGCCTTCTCCTGCACGGCCAGGCCAGGGCGCCAGGCCACTCTTGATGCATAATGTATGACGCCGGTGCGCTGCTCTGTACCCTCTGACAGACACATCTGCTGCTGGCAGGCTGCGGGCTCCTCACAGCCCCGGCTCCCCGAGTGAGCCACACCAATGCCTTCAGCGATGTTTTCTTCCGCACTTCCAACGCGCTGCGCCTCGGGGATGCCGGTCAGTTCAAGGAAAGATGTCCTGGTTCAGGACAGAGAGTGTCAAACCCCCACTCCACGCAAAGGATTTAGAGACGCTTTCGTTCTACTAAATCAGGCGGAAGAAAGACCTATGACAGACCGAACATCCCGAATTTTAATACCCTGCGACTACTTAAAAACAATGATCGCAGAGACGTTCTGATAGCAGTAATGGATATCTAAGAAGAAATGAAAATTGTCCTTAATACCTTCCCTAGAACACATGAGTGCAGATACATGTCCTTGTGGCAATCACAATGTAGACCCAGTTTCATTGTCTCATTTTGTTGTTTTTTATTTTTTTTTAACTTAACGTAAGTCATTTGGCATTCTTCAGTGTTGTTACATAGTTTTCATTTTTAAAGGCACTCCATCATTTTAATAGCTGCATAATATTCCATCCAGGGGATGCACGGTCATTTACTGAACCGGTCCCCGATCGGTAGACATTTACGAGGCCGTGACTAGCGCTGTGCTCTTCAAGAGAAGCGGCAGCGTGGACTCCAGGAGAGAGCAGGGCTCTGCAGCTGGGAGACTTGGGGCTTTACCTGTTTTATGAGTTTGGGATTAACCTCTGGGCCTCCAATCCCTCACCTCTAAAACAAAAGAAATGATCACTCCCTTGTAGTGTTTCTGGGAGGATTACAGGTGTTTTTAAGGTACCGAGCACTCGGTGGTACTTACTGCATGTTAAACTATTACACTCACACGTCTGTGCCCATGCTCGCAGATCAGGGGCAATCCTGCCCTCCCCGGCATCCCCCCTGGGGACATGTGACAATGCCTAAAGACACTTTTGATTTGTCACATCTGGGAGTGAGAGGAGTTACTGGAACGCGGTGGGTAGAAGCCCGTGCAGGACAGCCTCCTCAACCAAAGGTTATCCTGCCCCACCTGTCAGTAGTGCTGGGATAAAGAACCCCTGGTGTACACAAAGCTGGTTTCCAATGTGACCTACAGAATATATGGGTTTTTTTTTCCATTTTATTATTTCATTAGGATAAAGTCCTAAGAAAATAGGAATGCTTAAGAGTATATTATGCCCACTGGCAGTTTTGAGAGAAATAGGTGGGGTGGGGGATGGGAATAAGGTTGGAGATGACTGATTCAGGAGAAGAGGCAGCAGGTAAATGGTATGTGCTCCCCATGGGGCAGGGAGTGACATCCCATAGACAGGTTCTCCAAGGGTAGTCCCAGCGTCTCCTAGGAACTTGGAAATGCACATGTTTGGGTCCTGCCTCAGAATCCCCAAATCAGGACCTCTGAGGGTAGAACGCAACCATCCCTGTTCTCACGCACTCTCAGGTGACCCTGAAGCGCCCTCAGGTTTGAGAATCACTGTACACACCATCTGTAGAGAAAGGCCCACTTGTACCACTCCAGGACAAACGCTTGGGGCAGAAACAGATTAGACGTGTCAGGTCAAAGTCATGGGCACCCTCAAATAGGAAACTGAGGAACAGTAAAGGAATTAAAAGTGTGATTCATTCATTCATTTGTTTAGTCAGTCAACATTTTTAAAGCTTTTAGGACTCTGAGCCAAGTGTTGAACTAGGTGCTAGAGAAAAGAGAAATGTGACCTAATGCATATTATGCAAGTGATTATAATGAAGGATGGTGAGAGTGGCAGGCAGATGACAAGGATAGGAGGTGGAGGTATTGTCCCATCAGGGAGAGATCAGATAAGGCCTCCTGGAAGATATTGTGCTTGAAATGGAGCTTGAAAGATCTGTGATCTGTGGATTCATTAACAATACAGTGTTTGCACCAGAAGCTGTCCAGGGCCCCGGGGCTTGGGAAGTGCATGAGGCCAGCGTGGCCCCTGCCCATGTGGTTACAGTCTAGCAGGGAAGGTGACCCTGGGGGCTGGCCATTTGGCAGGATAGTGTGGTTTCCGGATGGGAACTGAAGGCCTGGGGTGAGAGGTGAGAAAGAGAGTGTGCCCTGGGCTGAGATCTGAGAAGTGTGGGCGTGGGAATGGGGAATACGGAAGGAGGTTCACAGAGCTGGCAAAGGAAGGGCCAAAGAGCCTCGACAATGAGGAAAGATGGTTTGGAAGAGGTTGCTTTGGATAAAATCTGAAGGATTCATGGTCGTCCATCCATCCATGGAGAGGTTGGATGGGTAGAGTGGACAGACCAGCCTCCAAGAGGACGTAGACAGGAGACTGAGTTCAGCTCAGCCGCAGCTCAGAGGAGAACATCCCCAGGTAGGGACCTGCACCTTTCGAAGGGCTGCAGAGGGGAGGAGTCCCTGTCACCGGGTTGGCAATCGGGCTGGATGGCCACGTGCTGAGGGCTTGCCAGGGGTCTCCCAGTTAGGGTGGAAGAATGATTCTGAGAGCCCCAAAGGCCATTCCAGCCTAGAGAACTTAACTCTGTGACCTATAATGACCCGAAACTGAGAATCAGAGCGTGATGGGGAGAAAAACATCTGCCGGAATGTCTGGCTTGGTTTGTGGTCATCCATGCAAGATATGGATGGAGCAAGGAGGGCAGGGGAGAAAAGTCGTCACGTTGGTTCCCTGGAGTGCTCATCCCAAGGAGCAGATGAAACACAAACTTAAGGTAAAAATAAAGCAGGGGGAAAGCATGCAGACTGCTAGTGTGAAGAAGGGAGGGAAAAAGCACTGGCATTTACGGAATATCGGTTACATGCCAAAGACCATGCTAGGGAATTTACAGCTCTTATTTGTAATCATCATAGTAACTCTGCGAACAAGGGCTTATCGAGTACCATTTTACAGAGAAGGAAACTGAGTCTCATAGTCTCAAAGATGGAGACACAATTATGATTACACAGCAGGTTAGAACCACATTAGTCTAGAGCCAAAGTCCATTTCCACAGCCCCGAGAACAGAGGGCTCTTTGCTTAGTCCAGGGGTTCTGAGCTCAGTGGCCTGAAAGCATTCTGGGCACTTGACTTGCTACTGTCTCAACCAGAGATTCCTGTGAGGCATGTACTCCCTTCTCGTTGCTTATTATTTAACAAATACTTGTAGAGAACTTATTTGGTGGATGACAGATCCTACTGTAAGTGCTTAGTATTTATAAGCCAGTATCTATTGCAAATGGTTGTCATAAGAATTCACTGTAATTAATCCCTATTTTAAAGATGAGGAAACTGAGTTATAATGAAGCTAAGTAATTTTCCAAGGGCACATAGCTAGTAAATCAGGGAGCTGGGACTTGAACCCAGGCAGTCTGGATCCAGAGCCTATGCTATTCCTCCTGGGTCCTGCTTCAGGGTCCAAGGGGTGGTGTGGCCATATGGCCAATGGGAGGAGGACCTGGCACCTGTCTTAGGCCTTCTGCTGCACTGGTTCCCCTGCCAGCCCTCTAGAGGATGGTCAGACTGAATATGACTCTGTCCTTAGTGGAAAGAGTATGATACAGAAGAGAGGAAACCCAGGAAAGGAAGAGAGAGGAGCAGTCACATCCAGAAGAAGAGAAGCAGAAGCAGACAGAGGCATAGACATGGAGGGCAAGAGAGCAGAAAGATGGAGGTAACAGCTAGTGGCTGGGGTCCTTTGGCCTTTTAAATTATGATGGGATGTGTTGCAGTTACTTCTATAACCTTGCCATTCTGGTGGAAACACATAGAAGCCCCAGGCTACGGTGATGGGGTCAGAGAGGAAAGACCCACCAGCTACTTTCCAGAATGGTTACCCCGCAGAGGTCATAAACAGGCTGGATTTGAGTGGGTATGAGTGTGAGTTTTCTGCCTCCAGGTGTGTACATATGTGTGTGAGTGTGTGTTTGCCTGGGAAGGAAGGGAATCAGCTGAAAAACTTTGGGATGAGGGTGGATATGTGTAGGCCCTTGGCCAAGCATGACATAACAAGGAACCTTAGAGAACATTCAGAGGCCTGACTGCCTGAGTTTGAATCCCAGCTACATCTCTTAAAGCCTGCATGGACTTTCAGTGAGTTCCTTCCACTCTCTCTGCTTCCCTCTCTCATCTGTAAAATGGGGATATAAAGCTCCCAATCTCATACAGTAATTAGAAGAATTAAAGGAGTTGGGGCGCCTGGGTGGCTCAGTGGGTTAAAGCCTCTGCTTTTGGCTCAGGTCATGATCCCAGGGTCCTGGGATTGAGCCCTGCATCGGGCTCTCTGCTCAGCGGGGAGCCTGCTTCCCCCTCTCTCTCTGCCTGCCTCTCTGCCTACTTGTGATCTCTGTCTGTCAAATAAATAAATAAAATCTTTAAAAAAAAAAAGAAGAAGAATTAAAGGAGTCAATACTCTGTGTTTGTGATAGCCTTAATAGTGCCTAGCATGGAATAAGTGCTATTATATATGTGTTTATTAAAGAAGTGAAATAAATTTGGTATTTATTGTTTCATGAAAATGTTATTTGTTTCCTGGGGCTTCATAACAAAGTAGCACCAACTGGATGGCTGAAAACAAGCAGATTTATTCCCTTTCAGTTTGAGAGGGTAGAAGTGTGAAATTGAAATGTTGGCAGGGTCATTCTCCCTCTAGAGCTCTGAGTAGAATCCTTTCTTGCTTCTTCCTAGTTTCTGGGGGCTACAGGCAACCCTTGGCTTCCAGCTGCCTCCCTCCATTCTCTACCTCTGTCCTCACAGGTCTTCTTCCTTCATGTCTCCATCCAAATTTCCTTCTTATAAGGATACCAGACCTGTTGGAGTAGGGCCCACCCTAATGATTTCATCTTAATTTGATTCCATCTCTAAAGACCCTGTTTCCAAAGAGGGTCACATTCACAGGTACCAGAGGTCAGGATTTCAATATATCTTTAGGAGGGGACACAAGGCAACTAAGAACAGTCATTTAAAAATTCTCGCCTTGGTTCTAAGATACCAACTACCCCTTGTAGTGAAATCAATACCCCGAAAGGGGAAAGGGCGTGTCCCCGGTAACCCAGTAGGGGATTGAGAGACCTAAACTGGCATCCAGATCTCCTACCCCCTTTTTTTTTAAGATTTTATTTATTTATTTGACAGAGCGAGAGAGATCACAAATAGGCAGAGAGGCAGGCAGAGAGAGAGAAGGAGAATCAGTCTCCCTGCTGAGCAGAGAGCCCGATGAGGGGCTTGATCCCAGGACCCTGAGACCATGACCTGAGCTGAAGGCAGAGGCTTAACCCACTGAGCCACCAAGGCGCCCCAGATTTCCTACCTCTTGGTCCTTCCACTTCCACAAGTGAAACATGATAGGGACTCTTCACTGATTCAGACCAGCCGAAGAGTGGATTCTCAACACCAGGGTCCTCAAACTTCAGCTTGTGCTAGAATTCCCTGGTAAGATTATTAATCATTCAGAGTTTCTGATTCCGTAGATCAGGGATAGAGCCAGAGAAATTGCATTTCTAATATGTTTCCAGGTGAAACTGATGTTGCTGGTCCAAAGACAGCACTGTTCTACATCAGTGGTGCTCAAGCTTGGTGGCACATGGTAATCACCTGGAGAGCTTCTGAAAACCCACATGCCCAGGCTGAACCCCAGACTGATTAAACTAGAAGCTCGTCGGTAATTTTTAAAGCTCCCCAAATGATTTGTGCAGCCAAGGTTGAGAAGTGTGGCTCTAGGACACATCAAAAGATGTTTTTAGAGAAAAGGCATTCTTTGGGGCATCCAGTTTAGAAGATTCATATTTAATAAGTAATGAGGCAGTTTAAATTAATATGGCTGTCTCCCGTATTTAAAGGATTACCAGAGAGCGTGTATTGAGTGCTTACTGCTTCATGCACTAGGAACACCGCTTTGCCAGTCACATACCATTTCATCTTCACAACCTTCTTCTGGGAAAGTACTATTGTTCCTTCTTTTCAGACTGAAGGAAACTGACATGCAGAGGGATGAGTAACTTGCAAGAGCTCATATAGCTAGTCTGAGATGGAGCCAGGTTCTGATGCCAGGCTGTCTGGCACCAAAGCCAGTGTGTTAACTGCTTTGCCATTCTGCCTCCTGAGAGAAAGTGGTGTGTTCTCCTTTAAATTCTGCACATATCCATAGCCTCGTTTATGCTATCAACTCTGATGCGGTGTAGCCCAGCCCCTGCCTCAATTACAGTAATTCTGAGTTAGTGAGGTTTGGACTAATGAGGTTTTGCTGCACGCACTAGGGACTAAAATCATGTGTACCATGGACTGAATTGGCACTTCTCATTTCATTCCAAAAAGAGAGGTGGAGAATTGTTCGAACAGGTGTCCTGCGCTGGCAGATAGAAAGCAGGGTTTGGGTCCTGTGGCCTCTGCCATTGTGCCATGTGACTTGGCTAATCCCCTCCTCTGTCTGGGCCTGTTTCTTCTTGAATAAAATGAGAGAATGGCATAGTTCCCTTACAGTTCTGATGCATAACTTCAATTAAAGATCCCATCTTGCCAGCACAGGGACAACCTGGCTCCAAAGGGTACAGTGCCAGCTTGTAATAGGAGTAGAGCCTCAGCTGTGTTTTCTTTGTCCACCTTCTATGGACTGAGGATCTCTCTCTGGCTCCAGTGTTTTCATCTTTGTTGCTTCCCAGGAACATCTGTCCAGATATACCAACACAGTATGGGTCAGAGGAAGACCCCTGTGAGGAAAAGAAAGAATGCTTTATCCATGTCTCCGTAGGAGCATGGACATAGCTCTTCATGCTATGTGGAACCCCCAGTACTCTCCCCCAAATGGCCGGAGCCTCCTGTTCCCAGCCCAGAATAGATTCAAGGGTTTTACAGAATCCAGATGGTGGCATTCCCTACCGCCTCTTTCCCAAGTGGCTTCTCAGTCTCTATTTGAACTTTTCCAGTGATGGAATGCTCGTTACTTCTGAAAGCTTAAGCAGGGCAAGGGCCATGCCTGGTTTTTTACATCATGGTCTCTTTCTAAGAGCTACTGGTACAAAGTAGGTGTTCATTAAACATTTTTCCAACAAATCAGTGAGCGAAGAGGAGGAAACTACTAACTTTGGTAAGGAGACAAAGAGTAGGGGATGTTTGAGTTGGTACTTAAAAGATGTAGAGAAAGAAGATCACCAAAGAAGAAGATACGGGAAGGACCGTAGGGGCATCAGCACTTCCAAAAGAGACCCAAGCTCTTCTACTTTGTTCTTTCTTCCTTGTCTCAAGCCAACACGTTTCTAATTCTGCCCCTGGGGCCACAACAGAGCCAGACATCAGATGAGTGAAGAAAGCATTCCTAAATATTCCCTCTCCTTGAGAAATAATCCCCATTGTTTCCAGCTCTCCTGCTCTCAAAGTGTGATTTCAGAACCTTTCATAGACTCGTATTCCTCTCCCTCGAGCCATTCCACCTGACACTACCCCTTATAAAGAGTGGTGCTGAGAATAAATCGTAGGACTCACAGTCCATCAGGGGCATCTCCCCTGCCACCTACACTCACTCAGCTAACAAGCAAAGGTCAGAAAGACCTCAGAGTGATCTGTTAGAAGAAAGAATGCCAAGAGCTATGGTCACATCACATTGTCCCCACCTGTCAGAAAGAGTAAACTTTGGATTGCCAGGTCTTAAAACATTCTTCAGCTCTAGAAATGTCCCTGTAGAGGAAAAGAAACACTTCCATGCATGTTCTCTTTTTACCAGCTTTTGGTACCCCCTGCTGGTGAAATTGTGTGACCCAGTTGGCAAGAATCTCAGAACAGCTAGAGGAAAAAATCCCAAGTTTCAGAAGTCAGAAGTACTTGAGTCTTTAAGGATCTGAAGATTCCATGAGTGATATGACTATCCTATTTATCATGTAACCATTTTATGCGGTTTTTTTTAAAAAAAAACATTCTGTACGTGTGGCTATTCCGTGGGCTCTAAGTGAAAAAAAATTCTGACTTCTGTAAACATTCCATTAATTCTGCAAACATCACAAGAATTCTGTGACAACCACCGGAAGAAAATGCTAAGTTGTCAGCCAAAAATATTCATAAAGTAGAAATATTTCAGGTCACAAACTAATTTTGTGCAAGTTTTTCTTCCTCTTTCCTTGTATGCATCTTTTTTTAAAGTGGTTATAATTTGCAGTCAGAGTCGCATGGCAATTTTTTCTGCACTTCAAATTGTAGACTTTTAAATATAAATTTGTACAACAAATTTATTGAGCACTGGCTGTGTGCCAGACACTTAGCAAGAAATTGGAGTAGGTGCAAGAAGTCAAAAGCCCTTCACCCAAGAGGTTCTTGCCCTAGTGGGTGGGAGAGTTGAATTCACTTCAGTTCAACTAGACAAGTGCTTAGCTGACATGGCAACAAGCCTTTCCTTAATCTGCTGAGAGGGTCCAAACCACCTGTTGGTGTGTTCCTAGCTCCATGTGTTTCTTCTCCTTGGCTTTCATCACTTTTGTGATTAAAAAAAATTTTTTTAACGATTTTATTTATTTATTTAACAGAAAGAGAGAGAGAGAGAGAGATCACAAGTAGGCAGAGAGTCAGGCAGAGAGAGGGGGGGAAGCAGGCTCCCCACCAAGCAGACAGCCCGATGCAGGACTCGATCCCAGGACCCTGAGACCATGACCTGAGCCAAAGGCAGAGGCTTAACCCACCGAGCCACCCAGGAGCCCCACTTTCATGATTTTATATTTGTTTCTGTATTTATCTGTTTAGCACCTGTCTTTGCCAATAGTGTCTGTGTTCTGTGAAGGTCAGAGTCATGTCTGGCTCTTGTCACGGTGATCTTACATCAAGCAGAGACTGGTACATGTAGGTGCTCCATAAATATTTGTACAGTGGATGAGTCAGCCAAGAAGAGAAAAACCACAAATCTAGTTAGAGGAGCAAGAGAAACCTCAAAGGAGAGGTGACATTTGAATACTGCTGAGCCTTGGGGGATGCAGAGGAGGTGGCCTGTGGAGAAGAATGGGGACACTTTAAGGAACAGAGAATATTGAGGAATTGTTGGGGATGAAGATAGGCAGTTGGTGTTTCCCAAGAGGATGTGTGTGTGGAAGATAAGGCTGAGTTGAAGCCTAGAGCCATAGGCAGAGGGACGTTCATGCCCTACTCAGAGGCTTGGATTTTCCCCTCTTTTAAGGAAAAAAAAGGGAGGGGAATCAGTTAAGCTCCATGATTATAAGAATAAACATGATTTTTTCCTGTATTGCCAAGAGGGTTTTTTTAATACTTAAATTTTGAATCCTGATAGAATACAGATTCCAAAACTATGGTTTTGTGTTTTATTTCCTTCTACATCCTTTCCCTCTATTTCCGCTTTATAGCTGTATTTGCCAGTTGCCGAAACACCTGTCTATACGTTTTTAAATTATCATAGAGCATCATTATCACCGCAAACACTGTCAGCCACGGGCTTAAATACTAAGCATGCCATCCTCCTCGGTTTTACAACTTGGTTAGCTGTCCAGTTCTTAAATATCTATGTTTTGGAGAAGCTCGATTTTTCATTTTTCATTCAAAACCATTCAGGTTTTCAGAGCTACACAAACATTTCTGTAAAATGCCTATTTTTCATAGATGCAGCAAGACCTTTGTTTTATTATTATTATTCCTTCGGAAAAAAATGATTTGTGCCTGAGACAACTCTCTCCATATCATTTTACCCTTAATGGAATGAGATTGGTGGGAGTTCTGCCCTTACAGAAATATCAAAGCCTCTAGTATACACTCACTTCTAGTTTGAAAGTTAACTTTCTTACTGGATTTCCTTTTGTTTCCTGCTGGGGCAATGTGAGTGAGCTCAGAGAGAGGCAATGAATCTGCTGTATATCTTTTCAAATTTATGATTAAGAAGGTCACATATACATTTTTAAACACACTCCTTTTTGATAATAAATGAAGAATAAAATTTTGAAATGTCATCAGTAGTAGACCCACTCATTTCTCTTTTGCTGGTGCTCCCCCTGCACCCGGTCTGATTGCCTGGAGATGGTGAGAAAAGGCCCAACTAATCTAATGCTTTGCTCCTTCTTGTTTCTCTCTGAGCTGGAACACAATGCCTATAGCTGAAGCATCCTAACCAAAAGATACATTCCTTTCCCTGAGGGCCCTTCTTTCCTCAGGCCAATGGGAGACAGACAGAAAGAGAAAGAGAGTGAGAGAGAAAGGGAGCAAAGGAAAGAAGGAAGGAAGGAAGGAAAGGTAGGAAGGAAAGAAGGAAAGAATTCCATTTTAGGCTGCATTTGTCTTCAAATTATGGCCCAAATTGGGAAGATAAAATTCTCTTGTTGGTGGGGATTTCCTGGATCCAGATTCAGTCTTCCTACCTCACCACTGTGCTCTCTGCTTTCAAGGCTAGATCGACATGGACTCCATGCCCCTGGCTTCCAGTTGGGTTTAGCTAATGAGAGCCACTGCTTGGGGGTCAGGGGGAGAGAGGAGGATGTAGTCAGGGTGTTTATGCCCCTAGTTCCCTCCCTGAGGGGGTCGGCTGGATCCCTTGAGAGAGGGTTGCTTCTTCTGGGCAGGTGGTCTTCTCTTGTCTTCACAACTCTCTCCTTTGGGGTTCTGGTTACTGCTTCCTCTGCTCGTCCCTCTGGACACATGGTGGCCAACAGCTCACCTGTCATTACAGTGGACCTTGCATTCCCCTTCACCCTTCTTACTTTTGGCAGTAGTCCTTTTACACATAAACTGTCCCCAAGTTATCCCCTCTTGAGTGTGCCATCTGTTATTTTTCTGTGACGTCCGCATCTAGATGGAGGGACCATGTGAAGGGGGTTACTATCATACTATGAAACCAGAACTGATCTTAGATGAACTCCCCTAAAATAATTCTAGGTCTAGGGGTCCCTGGGTGGCTCAGTCATTAAGCATCTGCCTTCAACTCAGGTCATGATCCCAGGGTTCTGGGATCGAGCCCCATATCGGGCTCCCTCCTCAGTGAGAAGTCTGCTTCTCCCCTCTCCCACTCTCCCTGCTTGTTTTCCCTCTCTCTGTCAAATAAATAAAATATTTAATAAAAAAATACTTCTAGGTCTAGGATTATTCTTTTGTATCATACCTCCTCTGATAGGGAGATCATTACCTCTTGAACTGCCTATTTTGTGACCAGACAGGCTCCATTTTGGAAAATTATTTTCTATACGGTGCTGAATTTGATTTCTCTGAGAGATCTGTTGTTTTTGTGCTGAGGTAGGAGTGATTAAGTTTGAAGTTGAAGCCAAGACCTGTGCAAAATGGGCCAGCAGACCTGGGAGAATTTACCCCCAAGATATTTAATGTGCCCATCACCTTCCACATCACAGGAACAAAATAACTATGTTTAGAATCAGAAATGTAGGGAAATCTCAGAGGATCCTTGTTGGTTTTTTAGAAATATTTGAAGAATTGTTAATGCAAGAGGTATTAGTCATGTTCTTGTATTTCTAAATATCTCAGAACAATCAGTTAAGATTAAAGGGAGTTAGATTTGAAATCCATATGAAGAGCTTTTTAACCCTTCAGCTGCCACGGAAGGTATCAAAATGTCTACCACTCGATATCTGGGGATTTCACGGTGGGTCTCCTGGAATGAGGTTAGACCAGTAGGGATGCCATAAAAACAGGAATAGCAGTTGCCATGTGTTGAATGTTCTCTGTGTGCCTGGCACTGTGCTCGATGTGTTTCACACTTGCTCTCATTTAATCATCATGACCCTAGGGCGTTGGCCCAGTTGTTTCCCTCAGTACATAGAGGATGAGTTCAGAACTTGAAGAGGTTAAAGAATTTGCTAGGGTCATGCAGCCAGCAGAGATAGGATATGAACCCAGGACTTCCTGGACAAAGCCAATGATTCTAACCTCCAGTGGATAATGTCAGAATGACCTAGGGAACTAGGTGACCACACACAGGCCTCACCTCTACCCTGCCTTTATGAGCTGGGGCCTCTGTGTCCTTTTATCAGCGCTTGAAATGATTCTAATTTACACCCAAGTTTGGGAACCACTGCTTTAAGCTAGTATTATTATAAACACCATCTGGTTCTGAGGATCTTTTATTCCTATGAGAATAGTTAGTCATCCATTTCACCTTTCAGTTTTCTCCTTTGAGCTACAAGGCTGACTACCCCTACCCCCAGCCTTACCCTTCACCAACCAGCAGACCCTACTTCAGGCTACCATTGGTTGGTGTGTTATTTTGTAATCTTAGTCCCTGAGAAATGTCATACTCCATTGTGAATCTCATTCAGAGCCCTAGGAAGAGAAAGATCCATCTGATCTCTTCCCCACTTTGGAAGGAGAGCAAGGGAAGCATCACGCAAGTCTCATTGATTTTCCATTTTAAGCTCAAGTAAAGAACATACCTGTTGTTGGAAATGAGCCAGGATAAGTCTCATATATCTGAGTAAAGGAAAGCCATTAATGATTTCAGGAGGTCTTAGGCTTATTCCACCTTGGCATTGGAAGACCCACCATGATTGTTTCTGGAGAATAAAACAGGTTCGGGGTTGAGGATGATGAGTGGGGAAGAAGAGCAATCTGGTCTTCCCAATCCTTTAATACAACTGAAACCATCTGACTGTGATTTTTTTCCCCTTGCACATGTCCCAAAGGAAGCTGGCCAAGAAGCAGAAGGAGACACAGAGTGGAGCCCAGAGGGAGATGGGACCTGTGGCCTCAGCCGACAAACCTACCACCAAGCTCAGCACCAGCCGCAACGATGAAGGCTTCTCCTCTAGCTCTCAGGACGTTAATGGATTCAGTAAGTTGAGCCAACCAAGTGTAAGGGAATGCCCATGGTCCAGCCTGACCCTGGTACCTCTGCTGTGGACCCCTCGTGGTGGTTAGATGTTATAGGGCATGGGATCAGGATGCTTCCCTGGGATGCTCCAAGGATGAAGGTTCTCCCTGGCAAAGACTTGAAGCAGCCCATCTCTAGGGAAAAGAAGGATTTAAGACTGTCCCCCAAAGTAGATGGAAATGGGACCAGGCCATCTTAACTACTTGTTAACAAAACTAATAAGAGTTTTTGGGTTTCTTTTCTTTCTAAAAAAAGAGGACATCGTTATGCCTATAAGGAGAAAAACATGCCACACTGAATTGAGTGTCCTACAGTTTTCAAAACAGTGTTTCATATAAACTAAGGTAGGTGCATCATGGATTATAATGGTCTGTGTTTAAAGTGCTTAGGAAACTGAGGCTCAGAGAAGCAAGTTCTCCAATATCCCACGGCTGTTGAGTAACACATCCAGACCTGCAAGCCAGACCTCCCAAGTCTAGCCAGGTGCAACCCAGAGCCAGTGTTCCAAGTGGTGTTCAGTCAAGAGTCCCTGAGCCCTCATGCAGAGTGCTTACAGGATCCCAAGCCAATAGAAGTGGCTAAGATTTCAGGGCTAACCCTAGTCCAGAGGAGAACCTCAGGACTGACAACATTCAAAGCTACCATGGTGGTCAGACTCAAGAGAGCTAACTTTCATTCTTATTTTTCTTGAAGCCAGTCTTTTTCCTGATTTTAATTGAAATGCCAGATCCCACAGCCTCTGCTCCAGATTGGGGAATTCAGAAACTCTAAAAAGTATGAGCATAGACACGTGTCCTCCACACACTGCATCAGTGACAAATGGAAGAAACCATAATTTGTAAAAGTGACATAGATAGGGTCAATTTGGGGTGGTGAAGGATCATGAGAAAATGAAGGAAAAAAAGAAACAAATATTTGTTGACCATCTTTGTCCTCTCCACACCCTGTAAGATACTTTGTATGATTGGCCCCATTTTGTAGATTAAGGCATCCAAAGGTCCGTGCAATTGGCTGACCTTCTCAGAGTGACTTAGCTAATTCCCGATGGATCCAGGTTCTGAGGCTAATGCAGACCCATGATTGCTAACGTCAGGTCCAACACAGAACCTGTCTGAGAAAGCTTTCAAAGAAATATGTGGGCTGTGCACCTGACCCACTAAATCAAAATCTCCTGAGGGAAGAGGGGGAGGAAGATGAGGGGTAAGGTGGGATGTGGATTTTATAAAAGTCATTTAGACAGTTCCTACAGGCACACTGGTTAAGAACCCTGAACTCCGAGGGAAGTGATAGCTGTTTTCAAATATTGACGTGCTGCCTTAGGAAAGAAATTAGTTTTAGACCTATAAAAAGGTTGAAAAATAGTAAAATGAATACTCGTATACCTTGTCCCTAGACTCACCAATTACTCACACGTGCTCTCTCTCCACGTGTGTTTGTGTGTGTGTATATCTCTATCCATCTCTATCTCTCTACATATAATAGACATTATATATATATGTGTGTATATATATATATATTTTATGATTTTCTGAGCCACTTACAAGTAGCTTGCAGACATCATGACACTTATCTCCAGAGAATTCAGCAAGTGCTTCCTAAGAACTAGGACAGCTCTTCAACATAACCGCTATAAAATTATCTCACCCAAGAAATGTAACCTTATTTCAGTATCTGATATACCAGTCTAGAGTTGAATTTCCTCAGGGGCCCCCAAATGTTTGTTGTTGTGGTGGTGGTTGTGGTTGTTATTTTAGTCCAGGGTCCAGTCAAGGGGTTCACATTATATTTGGTCATTGTGTCTCTCTGTCACCTTCCACCTAGAACGGCCCTCCCGCCTTTATTTTTTCTTCCAGGGTCCTGACATCTTTTAAAAGTCTAGGCCAGTGGTCCAATAGGATGTGGCACAATCCAGATTAATCTGATTTTGTTCATCGTGATCACATTCAGGTTAACATGTCGGCAAAAATGCGACCTCAGTGGCATCTCGTATACCCCCCTTTGCGCTATTTCAGGAGACAAACGCTATCCTGTTGCCCGTCGTTGGCCATGCTGAGTCTGCGCACTTCTTAAGATTGTGTGATGGGTTTAAATACAAAATCTAACATCGCATACTGATCATTTCATGAACAAATACTTAATTTCTGTTTTCCTCAGAGAGCAGAGCAAGTTTGTAGTCTGCCTACCCACGAAGGCAGTGCTTTTTCCTTTCTCAACACAGATGAATCACAGGGATTCATACCTTCCCTCAGGACCGGGAAAGGGGCAGAGTGGTGTTATGCCCCCCAAATGGGTCTGTGATTAAAGGAGTGAGACTGATATAAAGCGAAGGTCAAGCAAAGCTTTATTTCGCGCCAAGCATCAAGAATCTAATCGAACGATCCGGGCAGCACCTCTTACAAGAGAGGGCGACCCTTCCCTGTTTCACAGACTAGCTTTTAAGGGCAAAGGCCATGTGGTCGGGCCTGGCCACGCACAAGTGGCCAATGAGATTGTAACACACACAGGAAACTCCACAGTGATGCTAGGTGACAAATTGAATTACAATTTACCCTAGTAGACACTTGAACCAGCCTATCACCTTGGTCAGAATTGGCGCCAAAAGGCTCCCAAAGGGCGGGGCCCATACTCCTTGGTAACTAGGGAGACAGTATGCATCCCCCCCACTGATCGATGTCTCCACCGGCCTGACCCACTTGTTTTTAAGTAAATCCCCTCGGGGAAGGGGAGCAGGGACAGTTTAAGGGTTAAACAACAAGGTTATTGTTTAACCTCAATGGAAGCCTCTGGCTAAAATATAAAAATATAAAATAGGTCCTTACAAGTGGCATAGATGGCCAGGAGAAGCAGACCAGGGGTTGACAGGGAAATGGGCTTGGTGTGTCCTGGCCTGTCCAGAGCTTTCCAGGAGTCTCTGCCTCATTTAATCTCTCACGGATTCTCCTGCTTTTGGCCCAGGGGCCAGGAATTTCAATAGCGAGTCCAACTGATAGAACATCCTGGCCAAGTGATACCCGTTCACCCAAAACCTTTCCTGGATAGGCCAGATTCTTGTGCACACTTTTTTCCCGTTTGTAGAAATGCCCTAGGAAGACTGAATGCCAAAAATACTATAGTCATACTGTGAAGTGTGTAAACCTGGCGACTCATAGACCTGTACCCCTGGGGATAAAAATACATGATGTGTTTATTAAAAAATAAAATTAAATTAATTAAAAAAATTATAGTCATAGATACATGCCCTCAAAATTATAGGTATTTGGTCTTGAGTCTTCTGGTTGTAAGGGAAAACCTGGGTAACACCAGTTTCTTGGATTTCAAGGGGAAGCATCACCACTGTTTTCCCCATGGGCTAAAACTTAGAAGAAAGCACCCACAACCCAGGTAGATTAGCCAGCCGGAGAGGAAGAGGAAAGCTGTCCAATAGAGTCTAATTAGACATCTTCAGTGTAAAGAGAGACAGTATTTCCAAATAATTGATATGCGTGTGTGATTTATACATACAAACACAGACATATCCATATGTACACAGGCAAAGACATATATACACAGACATACATGTATATACATTTTAAAGATATTGCTTTTAGAAAGACAGGGAAAAAATTGAACTGGCATTATACTCAATTGTTAAGAAATTTTGCATTTGTTTGCATCCCTGAATATTTCAGGACTCTATCTATGCATCTGGTGTCCTCAGGCTATAGCCACAAACACACTCTTGGGGATTCTTTTTAATGCCCTGGAATGCATCAGGTACCTTTTAAAATGCCCTGTGGAACCGCTGGGATGAGATTTGAGGGGAAAAAATGTAAGTAATGCTTACACTAGAGATGTAGAAATTGCTTCTGAAATCACCCTGATGTATGTAAAATTGAATCTATTTTTGCGGCATTAGGGAAGTGACTGCCTGGCTTCTGCATCGGCTTCAGGAGGCCCTGAGATGATTTGCAAATGTTGAGGAAGCACTGAGAAAGGCAGAGCCCGAGAATACATGTCACATCAGAAAAGATTACAGAAGAATGTGCCCTAAGCAGTTATTTCATTATTGAACAGGTGGACTCTTGCCTAATTTGAACTCCCCTTCTCCCTACATACGTTGATGTTCTGGGGCTTTCTATTCCAAATGACTGCTAAGTTGTGCAGCAGCCATTCAGGCAAGCCTCTGGATTTTGTATGGGAACAATGACCTCAGGGCTGCAAGGGTGACAGGGCTCTGTCAGCGCTGGGCCTGGCTTTGGAGGCTGCGGCATTCTTGAGAAAGGACTGCACGCCACATTTCAAGGACAAGCAATGTGTATTGTCTTTGGTTTGAAGAAATGCTGGGTTTTATTAAGTAATCTCATTTTTTTTAAAAAAAGATTTTATTTATTTATTTGACAGAGAGAGATCACAAGTAGGCAGAGAGGCAGAGGGGGAAGCAGACTCCCCGCCGAGCAGAGAGCCCAATGCGGGGCTCGATCCCTGAACCCTGGGATCATGACCTGAGCCGAAGGCAGAGGCTTTAATCCACTGAGCCACCCAGGTGCCCCACGTAATCTCATTTTGATCTTATCACCCTGTGTACCTGATTGTTATTTATTTATTTATTTATTTATTTATTTTTCCCTGAACTCTTTCGCTCACTGGGATAATTTTCCGGGTCTTTCTTCTGATGCTATCTTTCTATATCTGTGCTTCCATCTTTTTTTTTTTTTAATCTCTTTTGTTCCTGGTGTCATCTTGTCCGTGTTCATTTCAATCTACATCCAAGTGCTTCAGAACAAATCCCTGTTGAATTCCTATGATAGTGATGCTGGTGGGCCAGGTCCGAGGACCCAGAGGGGGTCCTGCAGGACCAGTCATGAGGGTCCCTAGCTTTGCACAGGCTAGAAATCAAACACAAGTCAGCAGGAGGTGAAAGCAGAGAGAGTGAAGGTACAGAGTGTCTGGGAGACTCAGAAAGGAAAGCAGGGAGTCTTATCTTTAATGGGGCCTGGGGGGCTTTACTGAAGATGGTGGTCTGGTATATGTGTCACTCAGGCCTCCAAGAACAGGTTAAAACAAAGACAAGAGCCTAGCTGAAGAGCCTCCTTGGAGCCACGGGGTCCTGGCCTCAAGATGTCTAATGCCAAGGATCTGGAATAGGCATATGTTGGCTTCATGCAGTCATTTTTACCTCGTCCTTCCTTAGATGTCACCTGTTCCAAGGAAATCACTAAACCCTTGCCCCTTACAAGCAGAACATACACAGCATGTATAAAGTAGTGTCTTGCATATAAGAATTGTTTCTGCTAACTTTTTCATAATTTACAGAGGTCCTTTTGTAAAATGCTGGAGAGAAAAATCTTTATTCATGCATCATAAGATAGTTTGTAGGTTTTTTTTTTTTAATTAACTCCATTCTACAGACAAGGAAACTAAGGTTCAGAGAGACTCCATGCCCCAGTCACATAGGCATTTGCAGAGTTATGTTAAGGATCCATTTCTCCTGACATCAGTTTGATTCTATCCATCTAGCTCTGCAGAGAATTTGGGAACATAGCCAGTAAAAGTGCCTACAGTAAAACAGTAATAAGAGAAATAAATAATCAAGATCAGGAACACATAAATGAAGACAAGAGCAAGATCAGGTTGGATTAAAATGTAATTGCATTATATTAAAAAGTGATCTAAATATGCAGGCTGGTACTTTCAAATTCCAATTTGGTTCTGAGCTTTCTAGTAGCAAAAGCCTAAAGGAAGGTAACTTTCATTGGTGCCCAGTATATACTAAACCATATGCCTTGTGTAAATTCCAGTCTTAAGTCTCGTAGGAACCCTATAAATTATATAATATTCCCACTTCATTAATGAGGGAACTGAGTTTCAGAGAGCTGGAAATAAATAAGTCCAACGTAGCACCCACAAAGAGTGGGGATGGAATTAGAAGCCAAATAGGATTATCTAACTGCAGAACCAGTGTACCTTGTCCTAGACTATGAATGGTAGCCGCTGACAGCTAGGAGAAAGGGGGAGCACCACTCTTCTCCCCATGACCAGCCAGCTCACAGAGCCCTCTACAGTGGTGTATTATCAAACCCATGTTACAGTTGAAACTGGTGCGGTGAGATATTGAAAAATCTTCTTCAAGGCACATGATGAATCGATAGTGAGGTCTGGACTAACGACTGTCTTTGTCTTCCCTCTAACATTTGACTTTCTGCCCACTGCAAGGCGCAGTGAAGGAGGGAAAGGAGATTAAGGAGAATTGCCCTGCCAGCTGGGAGGACAGCGCCTCGTCTTGGTTCCTCTGCCCACTGAAGAGCCCACAGGAAGGCAACTGCCCCGGGTGGGGATGGGGGTGCAGGGGGTGCTCTAACAGGCAGGATCTGTAGGAATCATCCCACTGGGAACTTTCTAGGAGGTGGGACTGTAGACCAGATGTCCCCAGCCTCAGGCATTTCTGATCTGGACCAAGCTATAGACAGATACATAGAAAAGTAAAGGATGGCCCCAGGCACAGAGAGCTCGCAGTTCATGAGGGGAACAGGTGCTCCAACAACAAAGATTTTTGCAAAGCCCAACAACGGCTGCATGACAGCCTACAAAAAGAGCCACAGGACTCTTACCCTGACTTTGTACCTCCCGTGCAACCAAAAATATACCCGGTAGCCTCAGAGCTTACCGTGGCCTCAGAGATGTTTGCTGCTGATGAAGACGGGTGATCCTGAAACCTGATGGTCCTCCATGACCTTCAGCCCACAGACCTCCTAAAGGATGTCCTTGTGAGTACATCAGGGAATGTCCAAGCTTAATATCCTGCAGAATGGCTTGGCAGAGATGGGGCGGGCAGAAGGAAGCACCAGGCAGAATTTTAACCTGATTATTTTAGGGACGTGTTATGTAACTAAAGTGATTCAAATAGGGAATACAGATCATGACTTTAAAAGTTTAATGGCTGGGACGCCTGGGTGGCTCAGTGGGTTAAAGCATCTGCTTTCGGCTCAGGTCATGATCCAGGTCCTGGGATTGAGCCCCACATCGGGCTCTCTGCTCAGCGGGGAGCCTGCTTCCCCACCCCCCTCTCTGCCTGCCTCTCTGCCTACTTGTGATCTCTCTCTCTGTCAAATAAATAAATAAAATCTTAAAAAGAAATAAAAGTTTAATGGCTGAAGTTGCCTTTAACTTGTTAGGAAGAGTCCTTCCCCCTGTCAGAAGGATGTTGAGGCAGCTGGAGAAATGGGTCTCTGAGAAAATTGGTCTGACTGTGACCCTCCCTTGGGATGCAATGCCCTTGATTATGTGTGATGTTAAAGATTGCTAATGATACCTTCACTCTGTTTGTCACCTACTGGGACAGTCATTTTGCTAGGTGCTGCATTATCTCTACTTCTCAAAGCATTGCAACCAGGTAGGAATTTCTATCCTGGTGTCATAAGGAATCCTAAATTCAATAAAGTTAAATTAATTTCCGCTGTCCCATCTTTGTAGTACTCCAACCTGACCTTCCCTCCTTTTGCTTAAATCCCTTCAGTGGGTCCTTGTAGCCCCTGAGGGAAAGGCTGAAGTCCTAAGCATGGACTCCTAGGCAGTCCATGGCTGCCAACCAGTGTGTACCCTAACCACTACCCAAACTCTCTGGCCTATCTGATACCCACTGAGTATTTGTTTGAATGTATGAATCAGAGAACCAATGATGGGGCTGGGACTCAAATGAAGATCTTCTAGCTCTGAGCCCACATCTGGTTCCAATTCCTCTGGTAGTGAATTCTCTCTCCTTTTAAGCTGCAATCTGCTGTATGTAACTTCCATCCATTTATTCCTGTTTTTGCACCCAAGTACATATTGGTCAACCACCATATGCTGGCCCTTGTCTGCTCTCTGATCTCACATAAGGTAGTGAAGTCAGTCTTTCTCTTCCTGTAGTACCCACTTCCCACCGCATGCTGTCAGACTGTGGCCATGTGCGTGCCCTGCAGCTCCTTCCCTCTGGCTAAGCAGCCCGCATCAGCCATCAGCCTCCTTTAGGATACATTTCTATTTTTCCGGTCTGCTCAAAATCTCGATTGGCACCTCTGTCTCCATTTGGCCCATGTCCATGGAGTGCATGGTCTCTAAGATGACTGTGATTCTCTGCATTAGGTTTAGTCATGGGAGGTTTAGAGACCTGCCATCACCCTCACTCTGGATTCCAAATCTGAGTTCAGAATATACTGCTCACATTTGAGTGAACCTCCAATGTCCGTCACATATCTGCCTAATGCAGAGCTCGTTGGCTTCCAACTAAGGCTACCTCATTCAGCCCAAGTAAAGATGATCTTGGGGGCCCAGACAAAGGACTTTCCTCTGTGCTATATCTTCTCATTAGATTTGACCCTGTTATCCTAGCCTACTGAGGTATTTTTTTATTTCTTGTTGTGTTAGCCAGTAAGTCCACTTAATCCTCCCAGTTTGGAGCCTCAAAATGTACTAATTATTAGATGATGATGATTACTATTATTATTAATACCAGCTATCCTATATTGAACATTAATTATATGCCTATTTCCAACTGAGTATTTTATAGGCATTATCTTGCTGTGAAGATTAAATAAGTGTTGTGATTGTCCCTGATGATTTACAAGTGAGGAAACTGAGGTTTAAACAGTAGGAACTTGCCTAAGGCTCATAGCTTGATATAGCAGAGCTGGAACTGAAACTAGGATCTGACGTGCCTACAGCCAAGACCCTGCCACTAAACCACAGGTGTTACTCATCCCATTTTATAGAGAAAGAAACTGAAGTCCCCAGATACTGAGTACTGAGTCATTGTGTGGTTCTCAGAATGTGGTCCCCAAATAAGAAGCATCAGCATCACATGGGAGCAATTTCTTGGGCCCCACCCAGACCTACTGAACCCAAAGCTCTGCCAGTGGGGCCCAGCCATTACTGTTTTTAACAAGCCTTACAAATGATGCCGATCCACACTCGAATTTGAGTCACTGGCTCCAGGTAAAGACTGGGACTCTCAGACTCCAAAGGCCTTGTTCTTTATGTGCCAAGTTGTCTCTGATAATAGGAGAGTTTCAGCACACTGGGGGAGACAGAAAAGCTCCCCATTTCCCAGGGTGGAGGCACCAAGAAGGCATTACCACTTGGAGGTACTGGGCCTTAAGGTTGCTAAAACCCATTTATAGCTGTGCCCCATTTGTAGGCATTCTTTCTCAACAATCTCTGCAGCTTTCTTTCGTTTTGTCTAAATAGCAAACAACCTAAAAGAATGGAAGGAGTGGAAATTTACAAGGAAAGCAATCATGAGTCACACAGTGAAACCAAAAGCTCAACAGAACATCATGAAGAGAAATAAAAAAAAAAAATGCACGAAATTCTGTTTGCAAGGACAATTATATTTTCTGGTTGCTCCAAGATTAAATTGAATCTAGAAGAGGAATTGAATGTTACAAGCTTGCCACCCCCAGTTTTATTGAATATTTTACAGGGATTATTGAATATTTTGTAATCATCTACTTGGCTAACAGATTAAAGGACACACTTATTTAATTCCTGGCAACCCAGAGTTGAATGGAATTATTTATTCCCTGGAAGTGCAAAATGGAAATTTAAGTGGACTTGAAAAAGTAGACTATCTATCACAAACACTGACTTAAACTAACACAAGTTTCAGAGAAGGACATGAGACTCAAAAAGGGCCATAATAGACCATCAGAACTAAAAATTACCTTAGACACCATCTGATCAAACCTTCCCATCTTAAAGATGAAGAATTGAGTCCCAGAGAGTTCCTTCAGGGTCACTCATTGTGTCACCAGCAGAAGAACCTGGGCTAGAAGTGGGAGTTGCCTCCTTTGGATGAATGAAGTATGTTCAGTAATGGTTTGTCTTCTGTAGACCCCCCAATCCAATTTTTGCACAAACAGAATCTTCTCAAATTGAATTATGCTTTTCATCTCCTGGTTATGAGAACTGAAGTGTTCCTTTAAATATTCATTGAATGCCAACTGTATGCCAAGTGCTGTAGGGGTTGTAGAGATAAATAAGGCATGGTCTCTGCCTTCAAGGATATTATTGTCCTCCAAGAGGAGACTTGTAAGTGGATTAATTTCAATAAATATGATAAGTGATAGAGAAAAGATGTACTTAGTGCCCTAGGAACACTCATCATAGGCTCAATAAGTGATTGATTCTGCCTTAGACAATATGATATGAGAGAATGGATTTTAACTTGAGAGAGGTGGAAGAGGAAGATTGTGCCTGGTGGAAGGGACAAAGGCTTGGAAAGAGATCGTGGTGGGCTCAGAAAAGGGGGATTAGAGTATAGGGTATTCTGTGTTGAGAGCATATGGCCAGAGATATGGCTGGAACCTGCTGAGAAGAGTCTTCAATTTGTAGCCTACTTCAATTCACTTTACAGGAGGAGCAACCTATTTGGGAATTAGAGTGATCCCAGTGTTAGGAGCCTCTGGATGTTGTTGAAACCTGGCCTAATATTCTCTTTCATTTGTATAGATTCAGCTTTCCATTGTAGATAAGTAGGAACAACATTTCATCAGCTATAGACCTTTAATTTCATCGTGAGCTAGCCCAGCTGTTCCTTCTCAAAGTGACCTCAGTAAATCTACAAAGCTAAAGTTGCTTTTGGCAATTTATGCTAGTCCACTACATCTTGAGAAGAAAAGAGATTGTTCTTTATATCTCTTAGGTAGTCCTGAATTACAACAAGGCACTTAGAAAGTGCTTGTTAAAGTACTCAGGGATAAAGAAGTGAAGTTGAAAATGTAAATATATAGTTGCTAGGTAGCAGAATAAACCAAGCTTTGAGACCAGGTTTTTTTGTTTTGTTTTCCGTCAGCTCAGTGCTACAGCTTTGATGAGTTGAAAGCATAAATAATAATTCTCCTAGCTAACATTTTATGTGTACTTACTGAACAAAGCCCTTTACTTGACTCATTTCGTATTTTTAACAACTCTACGAGGCACTTTAGGGAAACTAAGGCTGCAAGAATTTAACTAACTTGCCTGAGGGCACCTAGCTACCAAGAGGTCCAGTCTGGGTTTGAATCTGGGTTTATATGATTGACCTGTCAGCACCCCATCTTTATTGAAACATTGTATTTGCTTGACTTTCTTTTCCTGGTATTTCATCTTCCTCCCCAGCCATTTCTCCTCCTTCTTTGTTATCCATTCCTCCTTTTTTTTTCCAACTTCTAACCATTGAAGCATCCCAGAGCTTAGTCCAGAATCTTCTCTTTTCTGCTCATACTCAGCTTAAGTGGGTGGTGATGACATTAAATGAGATCATGAGCACAGGAAGAGGCCAGATTTGGAGCAGAAGAGGGGGAGTTTACATCTAGAAGGGTTAGGTTGGAGGTGCTGTTGAGTCATTGAAGGGATGTCAAGCTGAATCTGTGGGCTTGGAGCTCAGTGGAGGAGTGCAGCCTAGAGATATAAATATTTGCTGCATTGTATACACAGGGTGATTGAATACTTGGCCATGAATAAGGAAACTGAGGCTCTTTGAAATGAAACACATTGGCTTGAGTCACTTAGCAAGTTAGTGGAAGAGCCAGAATGTTGAACCAGGACTCATATATTAGAAGTACCCATAGAAAAGCAGTCACAACTGAGGGTAAAACACGGGACTATAAAGGGGACTGTGTGAATGGAATCCAAATGCAGAAACTTCTGGTCATCTACCTGGACTCTGAGATGGAACTCAAGAGTGTATGAAGAAGTTGATGGATTAGGTGGCCTCATGGCTCTCTACTTAGCCTGGATTATGATAGAGTCTCAAAGTAGAATTTTCTGATTCAAATTAGAAATTCAAAGAACCTGAGGTCTGATATATGTTAGTGGGTTGGGAGTGGATCTATATATCTTGGAAAGTTGATGAAGGAGTAGTTGTAGGGTTGGATCCATCACACAGTTAAAGGAGCCCACCTAAAATTTTTGCCACAGAGATGGGCAGTAGGTATGAGGTATAAACAGGAAGTAGAGGTTTAGAGGTTTGGAAAGGGAACATCTTTAAGAAGTAGCATTATGCTAAGTGAAATAAGTGAGACAGAGAAAGACAATTATCATATGGTTTCACTTATATGGGGAACATAAGGAATAGCATGGAGGATGTTAAGAGAAGGAAGGGAAAAATGAAGGGGGGAAAATCAGAGGGGGAAACAAACCATTAGAGACTATGGACTCTGGAAATCAAACTGAGGGTTTTGCGGGGGGTTTGGTGAGGGGATGGGTGAGTGCCAGTGATGGGTATTAAGGAGGGCATGTATTGCATAGAGCACTAGGTGTTACACGCAAACAATGAATCATGGAACACTACATCAAAAACTAATGATGTACTGTATGATGACTAACATAACATAATAAAGAATTATATATAAAAAAAGAAGTAGCATTTGAGGAAGTGGAAGAAAAGATCAGGGCCAAGGACAGGCAAAATCTGTCTGTCCCCACCATTACCATCCTCACTGTTCTCTGTATGGTGCCCTACATATTTCTGGGGGATGGTGTCATGAGGTTTAGTTATTCAGGCTGACTTTCAGTGAGATATTCCTGACTCAACTGAGAGAACTACCCACACTACATAAAATAAATCTCTCACTCATACCTACCTCTAGAGTGTACAGATTTCAAGTGAGGAGATCCCCCAACCAGAATATGAAGTGTTGGTGACATTAACAAGAAAAAGGCAGTTCTTCCCTTAAAAAGCCCACAGGGATGGCAAACAGCAGTGATCTGGCATGATTCTTCTGGTAGAGATATGCATGGGAAGCTGTAAGGAGAGTGGTGTCTGGTGAAGGGAAGCCATCCTGGCCAATTAGCCATGTGCTTCGTCTCTCTTTAAGTGATTTACTTTTCACCTCACCAACCAAGCAAGTTGACTTCCTAATTATGTGGAAGCTGGAAATGAAAATAAGGTTTCAGTTCCTTAGCACCAAAGCAAGTGGAGATGCATTCGATGTAACATTAAGGGTACATTCAGTGGAGATACAGTACAGACTCATCTTGATGAGTTCCTTTCCCTTACCCTCAACAACCAGTTCTACACCATGTTTTGATTATTCTAAGTCTTTCATATAGCTAGAACCCATTCACACCCACTCCCTCCATCTTTGTCCCAGTTACCTCCATCTCTTACCTCAATAAGATCCGTAGCCCCTAAATAATCGTCAGATTCATCCTTGTCATTCTCTGGTCCATGTTCTTCTTTTTTTTTAATTTAATTTTATTTTTTTTCCTTTTTCTTTTTTTTTAAATTTCATTTCTTTCCAGCGTAACAGAATTCATAGTTTTACACCGCACCCAGTGTTCCATGCAATGCGTGCCCTCCATAATACCCACCACCTGGCTCCCCCAACCTCCCACCCCCCCGCCCCTTCAAAACCCTCAGGTTGTTTTTCATGTTCTTCTTAACAACTGAGCAGACGCAAATTAGAACATGCTACCTCATCCTTCTCTGGCTTAAAACAATTCTACAACTTCTGATTATTCTTAAGGTACAACCCAAAGTTCTCATCCTTACCTTACAGGTCTTGCCCTGTCCACCTCTCCCAAGCTCTCACATATTACTACCTCCTTCTCTATGAGCTCCAGTCATATTACCTTCTCTCAGTGATTCACCTTTTCTATACTCCTTCTACTACAGGGCCTTTGTCCATGTGATTGCTCTGTCTGATGCAGGGCGCACAAACTACAGCCCATAGGCCACATGCAGCCCACTCTCTGTTTTGGTAAATAAAGCTTTATTGGAACACGCCTATGCTTATTTGTTTACAAACTATCTATATATAGCTGCTTTGTGCTGTATCAGTAGAGCTTAATAATGGATACAGAGACCATCTAGCCCACAAAGCCTAAATTATTTACTCTCTAGCACTTAACGGAAATGTTTTCCAAACTCCTCATCTGGCTATACCCATACTCTTTTCCTAACTGACTCCTTTAGATCTCAGCTCACAGATACCTTCCATTCCTAGCCCTTTTCTCCCCAGACCAGATTGGATTCTTTTATTCAGTGCTTCATAGAATTTTGTTCCCCTTTTCTTCTCACCACTGACTTCATCTTCTGAATGTGTTTGTTTAAGGTCCATCCCTTCTGACAGATGGCAGGCTCCAAGACAGGAGGACCATTAATGTTTGGCATATAACTGTATCCCTAGCACATAGCATGGTGTGTGGCACAGAACTGACACACACACACACACACACACACACACACACACACACAAAATGCTTATTTAGCTGAATGGATAAATGACTGGATGGATGTGTAGACAGACGGGACTCAGACAGAGCAGTCATATATACTAAGTCAGAATAAAAAGGAATATTTAGAAACCTTGGTTCAGCTGACACTATACACTATTGTCTTGTTTTCTGCATTCAGAATTGAGTATAATCAGACAAAGGAATCAAAGAATTTTTTTTTTTGGCCAATCGTTTGATATCCAGATCTTAGCATGTCTCCCACCCCCTGCCACCAATCCCTAGTCTGCCAACACCAAAGGAATTTTACAAGACCCTTTTCATGGTTCCTACAAAAGTTGGAGCTGCTACTCAAAATATCCTCAAGCGGTCAATTATTGGCTGGTCTGGGAATGTGATACAATCATTTCTCTAATCATAGAAAAGAGAAAGAAGACCCGTTGGTAGTCTCCAGACCACACACAAGTATGGGCAAAACTCAGATGGACTGCATTCTGCTCTGCCAGCAAAAGAAGCCAAAAACAGTAGTAAATATAGGAAGCAGACGTAACAACAGACTGTAGTTCTCTACTGGCTGGATAGCCTCACAAGCGGCCATGGGAACATCAGTTGCCTGGGAAGGTTCTGGGAGACAATGGGCACCTATTACATCGATCCAATTTATATGGTCATGAAGAGGTGGTTTCTTTACACTCCTCATTTTGGGGAGATGAGCTGTTTCTTCAGCTATTGAAACTCACTTACTAGGTGAAAAGAAGGGGTTTGGACCATGTTGGTTTACTAGGTGAGAAAAAGCAAAGTGAGTTCAGAGAATATCAGTAGGAAGTGGAGCTAGGCTTCTCAGGCTGTATCAACTTATCAAGGAAAACATGGAGGAGTTGAATTTTAAATTTTTTTAAAAATTATTTATTTGTCAGAGAGAGAGAGAGAGCGAGCACAGGCAGAGGCAGAGGGAGAAGCAGGCCCCCGCCGAGCAAGGAGCCCGATGTGGGACTCAATCCCAGGATGCTGGGGTCATGACCTGAGCCGAAGGCAGCTGCTCAACCAACTGAGCCACCCAGGTGTCCCAGGAGTTGAATTTTAAAGGATGAGTGGTATGAGTTTGTCAAGACAGAAAGGGAGAAATGTGTCATTGTTCTTTGGTTTGTTATAACGTGCCATGTCAACATTTAATGGCTTAAATCAACAATCATTGTATTTTGCTCCCAATTCCATGAGCCAGGAGTTTGGGCAAGGCACAGCAGAGATATTTTGTGTCTGTGTGAAAATGAGGAGACAGCTGGAATGACTTTAATGGCTACAAATGACTGGGACAGTTATCTGAGGTCCATATGTCTGGGGCCTCAGTTCTTCCTCAAGTGGCATCTGCTAGGGATAGAATGCCCAAATAGCTCTTTTATTTGCACATCTGATCCCTGGGTTGAAATGACTAGAACATCTGGGGATAGCTGGCCTGGCTCTTTCCCTGTGCATCTAACTTGGGCTCCCTTCTAGCATGGCAGACTTAGGGCAATCAGACTTATTTCATGATGGTTGGTGCCCCCAGAGTGAGTATTCCAAGAAAGCCAAGGAGGAATGCCAGCCTCTTAAAAACTAGGCACCACTTCTGCTGGCCAGAACTGGCTAACATCACGTCAGTGGCTTACCATTATTAAAACCAGTCACCAGCCAGCCTGAGTGGAGAAACAGACTCTACCTCTCAATCAGGGAGATGGCATATGCCTACAGGAAGGGCAGTAATCATTGGTAGTAATCTTGGAGATAAACCACCTCACTGTTCTGTACAAGGGCACAGAGGTATAAGAAAGCCTACGTGGTTGATATAATCAAGAATAATAGGAATATTTTCTAGATCTCCAGTTTCTACCTTGGTTAGGTTGATAACTCTTCCATTACTAGCACATGGTCTAGCAGCATCTCTGAAGATTTTCAAAATCTAGAAAGACCTTTTGCTCTCTTGTATAGCTCCTTGTAAGTGTAAATATATTCCCTAAAATACAGTGTCTAAAACACATCCGTTATGTTAACTTCTCTATAGAGCCTGA
Organism: Mellivora capensis; assembly: GCA_004024625.1. Taxonomy (NCBI): domain Eukaryota; kingdom Metazoa; phylum Chordata; class Mammalia; order Carnivora; family Mustelidae; genus Mellivora; species Mellivora capensis. Next base: position 13,586 of record PISX010005154.1, on the reverse strand, counting down.
GAGAAAATGTGAAGAGTGAAGATAGAACTTAGGGTCTTTGTTCAAGGTGTTGACTGTCCTTGAAGCTGAGCCAACCCTGACCCTTTTCTCAGGAAGTCCCTTCTTTTGGACTTGTAATTAGGAGGGTTCTGATCTTTTGGAGCGTTAGTTCCATGAGGTTAAGTGGTGGGAGACTAACTGGGAAAGGTAATCAAGGACTATGTCTTAAAGGGTCTTGTAAACCTGTAAGTTGGAAATTTATTATGTTCTCAGCAAGGAGCTAATACAGATCTTAAGAAGAGGAGGGGCAGGGCTGGGTCTAATTTCAGAAAGATCATCCTAGCAACAATGAGGAGAATGTTACTGGAGTGGTAGTTAATACGGCCAGTAAAAAATAAGTATTGTCTCTGCAGATATCAGATTCAAGGAAAGGGACAGCACACAATAGTGGTGCCCATGGAAATTTTATTTTACATACACATCCATATCCCACACTCACATCCACACATACCTGATTACAGAATTAATAGTCACTACAACCCAACTAGTGTAACCAACTCATTGTAATGAAGCAGGTGGTAAAAGAATGGATACTCTGTGACATTTCATTCCTGGGACTGTTGTTAAATCCAGAAGTACTGATTGGAAGGAACTTCCTCCTTGCTCCATATTTTCTTGATCAGTCAATATTTTGATAGTTTGATGCCCTGAAATACTTGGACATGTTTGGTTTTTTAAATGAGCATCCTTATTCAGCTAATATCTCATTGGGTCAGTTCAGTTCTTCCAAGGTGAAAACCCCTTTCATCTTCAGGGTCTTTGATCTAGGTAGGATGAAATTCCCTCAGATCTACAGATGAGACAGAGGCTCAGAAAGTAAGAGAGTCATTCCAGACTAGCAGAGTCACTTCTGCTGCTGCTACAGTGAAGACCTATCTGGTCCTCCACTGATCTTCAGCCAGCTATGTTCTAGCAAATGTATGTACTTGCAAATTGTCCCTGGGCCCTCTCATCAGTAACCCTTCTTATTTTGTCCCATCACTCTCCTTTCAAATTTATCATCAGCAGAGGTTTGCCTAATAATTCAATATCATTATTATGCTTTTCTTATAAAATAGCTACTTGCCTAGCTTGTTCTGCAATTTAAAAATGCAAATTTCATCATGCCACTGCTCAGCTAAAGCCTGACACTGGCTTCCCATTGTCCCCAGGATGAAGCTAAAATATATCTCATGGGCTACAAGGCTCAGAATAATCTTATTCCTGTCTGTATCTTTGGTCTCATCTTTGGCCACTGTCCAGATTTCTCACTATAATCCAGTTATATTGATTTTCCTTCTATGCTTTGAAAACATTAAGTATTTTCCAACATCGTGACTTTCATACTTCTATTCCCTCTTCCCAGAATATTCTTGCTGTCATTCATTGTTTGGCCCCTATTTATCCTTCAGATCTGTGATGAACTGTCAACTTAGGAGGGCTTCCCAATCACCTATCTAAACAGTGACCTTTTTTTTTTCTGCTAGCACTGTGTTCTAGTCCTTCCCAGAATGTATCACAAGTATCATGTACACAAATGTTTGTTTGTTGAAGAGTTCTTTGGTTCAAGTCTGCCTTCTTGACTAGGCTATAAGCTCCCAAGTGCAGAGATGGCGCCTGTTTTTGTCTACCACTGTACCCCTGGAGACTAGTACTTGGCAGATATGATATGCTTGATCAGTATTTATTGAATGAATCACTGTGTCAATTTTGTGATCAAGATGAATCACAATGATTCACTTTTAACTATTCTGTATTCGACCAATTGTTCTTGTGTGTTGCTAGAAAAACAAGAACCATTAAACATAGGTGACTAAGATTACTCAGGTTTTGATCCAATGGTGAGGATGGGGAAACCAGAGGGGAGACCACTGCACTAATCTGAGGAAGACATATAGGGTACACTTGGCAATTCCATTTCTTAGAAGATCTAATCTTGGTATCTTCATCTTCATAATTAATTTAAAAGTCCTCATCACCAAATATTGGCTTCCTTGGACTCCATCATTCAGTGCAGTCCTGGAAAAGAGAAGGAGCGCTCTTCAGAATTACTATGTAGCCCCTCCTGCCCCTTGTCTCACGACCTTCTCTTTCTCTTCCAGAGGGCTTTGTGCTTCTAATATTTTTCTTTTCCCACCCCAGTCATGGCTTGCCCTTCTCAAGCTTTATTTCATTATGGATCTTCCCAATGTCTGGGACAATCAAGAAAGGATATTCCTACTAGAGGACCCCAAGGTCCCTGATGTGTTCAAGGAAAAGCAGGGAAACCAAGGCCCTGTTCCAGCTCAACGGTCTAAGAGAACAAGGATTTAATGATGAAAAGTCTGCACTGTTCTTTATTGTATAGGATTTGAAAATCCAAATGAGTGGAGTCCAAAGGAAGCATGGACATCTTTGAATCTAAATCCTTCCAAAAAACACTGTTGCAAATGGGATTAACCCAAGATGCTTCTAAAGGACAACACATACTCTTATACCTATGACAACTGAAGGTATAAGTTGTCTGCTAGCCTTCTGAAGCTTAGAGCAAACTTTTTAAAAATTTTATTTATTTTTTAACTTCTTTTCAGTGTTCCAGAATTCATTGTTTAGGTACCACACTAGAGCAAACTTTATAACCTTCAGCTTCCTCTTCCATGATAAAACATATATCCGTCTATAGAAATCTCTCCTGAAGCCACTGCTCCCAGGATCTCTCCTTGGCGCTGATTCTGACCTTAGCCTAGTAAGGTCCAACATTGAATCCTGCCTCTGCTTGCCCAATACTGGGTTGTGCTGTGACTCCAATCTGACTATACTAGACTATTCCAAGTTCTCATTTAGGCTACTCACCCATTCTATACCCATAGTGACTTCCCTGCCCCCGACCCCTGAATCTAGTATATCTATCCCATTTACACTTATTCACTTGGTCCCTGCTTGGCAAGGAGCCCAGTGTAGTGCTGTTAAGGATGTTAGCTGGTACCTAGCTGACAGAAGCTGGTCACTTCTGTCCTTGTTTTCTAAAAGCATAGTTGCTTTCTTGACTGACCCTAGACATGGTGAGTGTTTAGTCACTATTCCAAGCCATTTATTTAGCATGAAAATTTATTAGTTAGGCCATTGTTTAGCAAATTCATCACATTGTACTTTTTACTTAGCAGAATCACTTAATTAGTGTTTTATTACTGGAATTGACTGTCAATTATGTGGCTAATTCATTTACTTAGGGAATGAATTTTTTATCTGGCTAAAGCAATTCAAAGTGCACTGTTAACTCTTTAATGATTAAAGATTGTTGTCAGTGGCAATTCATGTTGTAAGGAAAATTAAACCATTTATTTCTCTTGAAGTATCAGATGGTGAGAAAAATCTTTGGAAAAGTATAGAGAGGTTAGTTTGGAACCTTTTAAGAATTAAAGAACCTTCATTAACTGAAAGGCTCAGAACACTTGGCAAAGCTGAGTAAAATTAGCTGGAGAGTTTTCACTGGACTCCTTATACATATATATTGCTGTAATGTCTCTAAGTCCCCTCTCATTTACATTAGGTGTGGGGCTTTCACAAAGGCATTGTGGAGTGACATTGGAGTTTATGGTTGGCAGCCTCTGTGATAGTCCCAATGATTCTTGCCTCCTCTTAATATATTCATGAAAAAATCCCTTCCTTTGAATGTAGGCTGGGTCTAGTGACTGGCTTTTAATGATAGACTATGACAAACTCTTAGGATATAACTTTCAATATTAGGTTATAAAAAGACCATAGCTTCCATTTGGGTGCCTTCTCTCAGTCTTGCTTTAACCTGCTCTGTGGGAAGCCAGCTGCCATTTTGGGGGTGTTCTCTGCAGAGATCCACTGGGCAAGGAACTGAGGGAGCTCTCCAGCCAACAGCCTTCAGGGAACTGAGACCCTTACTCCAAAATCCCATGAGAAAATTAGTCTTCCAACAATCACATGAGTGAACTTGGTATTGGATTCCACCCCACTGAGTCTTCAGATGCAACCATAGGCACAGCAGACAGCTTGAACACCAACTCAGGAAAGACCTTGAGCCAGAAGTACCTGTTAAAGTTGCACTTGGATTTCTGATCCACAGAAACTAGGAGGTAATAGATGTTAGTTATTTTAGGTTGCTGAGTTTGGGGGTCATTTCTTATGTAGCAATAGATAACTACTACATGGCTTAACCTGTGGATGTTATGATAATTTACCAAAAACCTTTTGGTTAATAAATTTACCCCAGTTCTTCTGATGCATTACTATAGACCCCCCCCCCAAAAGAAGAAGAAAAAGAAAGAAAGGGAAAATGAACTACAGTGAAAACTTCTCATTGCAACTTTCAGAGGTCCTTAAAGTTTTACTGTTCTATTCAGAGGCTGCTTTTCTAAAACAGCGATTCTCTTGTGACTTGTACACCTTCATTACCGGGAGAAGATGCCACTGGGATTCTAGAGAAGCTGGCTTGTGGAACTGCTCTTCTTTACTGTCTCTCCATCAGGAATTGAGTCAAAATTTCCTTTCTGGCCCCAAGTCATTGTCCTGTTCCCCCCATCATATGATTATAACGGTAGTTCCCAAACATGGCTGGCCCAAACTAAAGCTACTGAATTCTTGGGTCTGGAGTGTGAAGCGAAGGGATCTCTGTTTCATATGCTCCTCCAGTGACCCTCGTACAGCACCAGGATTGGGATCCACTGTATCAAATAAAGTAGGTTGCCATTTCAGGGATCAGCTTCTGTAATTCAGCAGCTGAGGGCTGCTAGGCCAAACTGTGATGTGCTTTATTCATTCACAACACTGCTTGTGCATTGCTTGGTTCACACATTTGGTACACACTGCTTTGTTAGCTCTTATGAGAGAACTGTTGGATATCTGTTCTTCCAGGGTGAAGGCCATCAGCTCTGGTTGCTTGAAAATTTTTGTTTGGTAGGTTTTGAACAGTACTAAGCTATAGTACCTCATTCATTCATTAAGAGCAGAAAGGATAGTGTTTGCCTATTTTATTGTAAAGGTTTATTTATTTTAGAGGGAAAAAGAGAGTGAACTCACTCTCTCTCTAAGTTGGGGGGTGGGGAGCAGAGAGAGAATCTCAAGCAGACTCCATGGTGAGTGAGGGGCCCAATGTGGGGCTTGATCCCAGGAGCCTGAGGTCATGACCAGAGCTCAAATCAAGAATTAGCTGCCCAGCTGAACGAGCCATCCAAAAGCCTCTGCTTTTCTTATGAGCAACTCTAGAACTGTTAATACATAAATTGTATTTAACTGGAAAATTCCCTTAGAGAGATCTTCTAATCCATTGCTACTGAAAGTACAGGTCCATGGACCAGCTGTATCAGTATCATTGGGAGCTCATTTCAAATGCAGACTTTTAGGCCACATTCCAGGGCCTCTGAATCACAATCTGCATTTTATTTTTTTTTTTAGATTTTATTTATTTATTTGACAGACAGAGATCACAAGTAGGCAGAGGCAGGCAGAGAGAGAGAAGGGGAAGCAGGCTCCCCGCTGAGCAGAGGCTTTAACCCACTGAGCCACCCAGGTGCCCCCACAGTCTGCATTTTATACTATCTCCAGATAATGTGCATTAAACTTTGAGAAGCAATGGTCTAATCCAACTCCTTGATTTTAAAGTTAAGATCCACAAAGCTGGAGCACCTGGATATCTCAGTCAGTTAAGCATCTGACTCTTGATGTTTTTCAGCTCAGGTCATGATCTCAGGATCCTGAGATTGAGCCCCATGTTGGTTCCACGCTCAGTGCAGAGTCTACATGAGATTCTCTCCCTCTTGCTCTCCCTCCCCCTCTTTCCGTTCCCCTGTGTGCATGCATTCTCTCTCTCTCAATGAATGAATGAATGAATAAATGAATGAGTAAATTCTTTAACCCACTGAGCCACCCAGGCACCCCAATAAGTAAATTCTTTAAAAAAAAAAAAAAAAGATCCACAAAGGTGAAAGTAATTGTGCTAGACAAGTTAGTGCCAAAACCAGGATGAAAACTCAAGTCTTCTAACACCAAAACTGTGTTATTCCCCTTCTGTTAATGCTCTGTTGTCTTAGTGGTTTATTATATCCACAAACTGCTTAAGTATCCGGGGCATAGTTTGAAATGGAGAAAGCAGACTGCTATCCACCCAGTACAATGGTAAACTCATTTCAAACAGCTGTTGCACATTTAAATTTCCTCTCCCAGACAAGTTTAGTCATTTCATTTTCTCTTTCTTACACATCAATGAAAGACAAAGTCACCTGTCAGCCTGAAGATTGTAAAACCTGTCAAAATCGAGTTTTTCTAGTTTGGCTAAGTATTACTCTGCAACTATTTTGCATACCTTTGTCTTATTACGATTTTGATGAATGAGGGAGAAAATAAGACAAGCCATGTTTTTGGTGTCAGGCATTATTTAAGGTTTTTTTTTTTTTTTTCCCTCCCATCACACATCTTCCTATGAGGATGGGGTTTTGGAGTGTAGTGGTACATACACAACACAAAATGCTGGGCTGGCCATTTTTAGTATGAGCACAACTTTGGAGACCATGAGAAACTCCAGGTCATGTCCAGCCCAAGCTGGAGTTATAGGGAAGCTGACAACCTTCAGTATTAGAGAAGCACATTGGATCTGGGTATAACTAAAATCACCAGTAACCTATCTGGGGAAGAAATGCATTTGGGATAAATGTAGCTTCTTTCTCCCTGTACCCATCAAGGTTAATGGAAATGAAGATCTTGCTACTCTCACCATTGATGTAAAAAGGCATAAGAGATGAACCTTGAAAACAGGCATCATGTCTATCAGCAAGATGGAGGATGGATTTTAGAGAGGCAGGTATACTTACCAAACAAATATTTACTGAGCAACCGCTAGATCTTAGAGATACAGCAGGAAACAACAGAGATATTGCACCTGCCTCCATGGGGCTTACAGCCTAGAGAAGGATACTAGACATTGAATAATTTCACTATTAATTATTCAACCTATAACCCAATCATTGTAATTCATGGAGCTGATATCTGTGTTCAGGAAGATGCATTGTGATTCATGAAGGTTATATTGTTAGGGGGAGAGAGGCAGATGGGAATGCTTTCCTTGATATCGTCAAGTATTCATCAAAGTTAGTAGTTTTTTGTTTTTTGGTTGGTTTGTTTGTTTTAAGTAAACACCCATCTGCTACTCATCACCTAAATTTTACTGTTAACATTTTTACTTTATCACCTATTTCCCATCAGTCTCTCAATCCCTCTTGACTTTTTGTTCATTGCAAAGGAAATTTCAGACATTAGTACACTTCCTTTTCCTCCAGTATTGCACTAGGCATACCAATAATGCAAGCTCCATGTACGTTTTTTTTTCTTTTGAGGTGAAATTTGCATACGAAGAAATACATATATCCTAAGCTTTCAATTCCATGAGTTCAACAATTCCATACACTTGTGCAACCCAAACCCCTAATAGTATAAAGGCAGGGCAGGAAGACCTCTCATGCCCATTCCCAGCAAACCCTGCCCCCACTCCTCCCAATAAGTGACCACAGTTCTGATATTTTTTCCTACCATGATCAGTTTGTCTATTCTAGAAGAGAAAGTAGCTTTTGAGCTGGGTTCTGAAGGATGAATAGGAAGCCACTTGGCCTTTGAAGGTTCAAGAGGGTTAACCATTCCAGGAGAATAACACATAATGTACAGTTTCTCAGTTGGACAAGAATGTGCATGTCTGTGACCTAGAAAGCACAGGGCAGAGGAACATAGAAGGGGCAGGTGAGAGAGGTGGAAACTAGACTAGTCAGAGCCTTGAGGCCATCCGAATGATCGGGAATGTAGCTGAAGGACAGTGGGCAGCCCATAAATGGGTTCAGCAGGGAAGTGACATGCTCAGCTTTGGACTTCTGAACAATTCTCATGCCTCACTGTAGAGAGCAGAACATGGAGAAAGAGGAGGGGATTCAAGGAAGTGTGAAGACACTGTTTCAGATGTTATGGAGAAAGAGAGGGGTAGCATATATGAGGGTCCTGGCCATGTCCATCCCTTCTTTAGTGCTGACCTCAGATGTGTTCTAACAAGTATAAATCACAATGTTTGTCTTTCCCTTTCTATCTTCATTTTTTGGCAATATCATCCAGAAAGCTTTTAGGGAAACTGTGGTTCAGAGAAGTTAAGTAACTTGCCCAAAGTCACAAAGCCAGTAAGGGGTGGTGTCAGGGTTCTCACTCAGGTGTGTTTTGCAAAGTCTATACTTTTCACTACTTTGCTCTCTTCAGGGAATGATGGGAGTTTCTCAGCCTTTCTAATTGGAATCATTCTTCCCTCATTATATCTGATTCTTCAACCACTCCAGAATTTTCAAGGTGGAAGACTGCCCCACTTGGTAGCAATCCCAACCAGCTAAGGTGTACTTTGAGGATAAGTTCATCATCTGTAGCCCAGATTTTCCTTTAAACGATGGTTTTGGGATGGGGGCAGGTGATCCAACATGGCTCAACCAATACCCAGTTTTATTTATTCTTATTTATGCTGGTTGTCACTGTACCAAACACAGAAATGACCTGGAGGACCCACCTGAAGGTTCTCGTGCTTGCAGCGCAATCCCTCTGTGTATAACATCCATCCATCTTCATACAACCTCAGTCTTTCCCTCTGCTCAAACTCCTCTCCAAAACCATCCCAACATCACCCTTTTTTTTTCATGTTGGCAAGAATATCAAAACCATGCTATTCACTTTTCTTTATTATTTCTACTTCAAGTAACCGACCAAACATGTTCTTCGAAGTTATTTTGAATATTCTATTTACATTAACATGCTAGAGCCATAAAAGGAACTTCTTGCTGATAATATTAAAGAACTTCACAATAATATTGATCTTTCTAACATTAAGTGACCTCATTTTCTTTTTACTTATACGGGTGCCATTCTCATCTGACAAGTAATACACTCCCCAGAAACCCATTCTTTCCCAGCCAGTTTTTCTACCCTACTTTATCATCCATTTACAAAAGTGTTTAGATCCATATCTCATTATCAGTTTATGTGGTATTTTTCTGCTAGTCAAAGTTCAAGTAGTCCAGTTCCTTTGAAACAAAACCCATCACAGGTCTAATCCTCTGACCCACAGAAGAGACTCTGAACAGAGGTGTCCCTTCCGAACTCTGGCCCATTGTGGACACTAAGTCCACAGGCTAACAGTTCACTTCTTTCCCTCTAGACCATATAGCTGAACCTTTCCACTGTATGATTTACAAAAAATGAACACAGTGAATCCAATCACTGGTCACTCAAACAGAAAAAGACTGGTGGCTCTTAATTGACAGGGCATGGGTCACAAGAGCAAGGCTCTCACGTAAATGACACATTCCAGCCTTGGGCCGTGCACAACATGAGGAGCCACTGTGGCCGCCCTGTGGGCCCCTGGGCTATAGGAGCACCAGGAAAGGTTTCACCGAGAGGTTTTATTAGTGTGATCGTCACCCAGGGTCCAGTAACCAGCCTTCAGTCCAGAGACCAGAGAAGAACTCAAAGGCTAGTGTTCTCTTATGTGAAGGACACCTGTGCCCACACTGCTTCTGCATTTTGGCTGGGTCGTAGCCACAGGCACCTACACACGTGATAATACTGTGTACAAGGAAACACACTCAGTCACGCCCAAGTGCGTGGAAAATGGGTGGAGTCTGACTACACTCAGTGACCGTGTCCGCGTCGGTTTCCAGGCTGTGACAGGTGCGTCCTGTCGTCCAAGAGGTTAATGTTGGAGAAGACCACAGGGAAGGTATAAGGGACTTCTCTGTGTTATTTCTCAGGACCGCATGAGAATCTGCAATTATCTCAAAATAAAACCTTGCGCTTAAAAGAAGCTGGTGCTCTGGCGATGGGCTGATACAGGACTTCTGGCCCCAGTCACATCCATCCATGTCTTCGGACGGGCTTCCTGGTTTTCCCAGGCGTTCACTCACTCGCCACTCCAGCATGTGACGAAAGTACTCCACCAATTTCTAGCAACTGCCAAGTGGCTTACTTGTGTCTCTCTCTCGTTTTTTTTTTTTTTTCCTTAATCATGTTTGGCAGACGTTTGTTTCTAATTTATTGATGTTTTCGAAGGAAAGAGCCAGCTTTTGCTTTTCTTCAGCCTCTGTGTTTATCTTCCATTGTGTTCCATTAACATCTGTTCTTATATTTATTTAGTTATTTTTTCCTTTCAACGACTATGTCTCATCTCTCAAAGTGAAGTTTGTACTTTTCAGAGCCGCTCCTCTTTTTCTCATGATGTGCTGCACTATTGCCATGGTTCTGAGTCCTCCCGTTTTCTCTTTAATCCATTTAAATGTATTTATTTGATGGCCTCTTTGATTGCTGTGTTATTTTCAGTTCTTGGGAGGCATATTTCTCCATGTGCCACGTCCACCCTCTCTCCCTTGTCTTTTTTTAGCTTGTCTTTCTTTATATCTTATTTTTTTCCCACTCTGAGTTCATCGTTAGTGGAAGCGGTTTGGTTTTGGGGGAATTTGCGTGTCTTGGATTATGAAAACACCTCCATACCATGGTTTCTCATTTGCTTGTCAGGACAGGAGGTTTTGAAATGTTGGTTTCTACGTTTGCAGTTTGATACCACCCAAGTCGTCTGAACTGTAGACCCCAGACCCATATGGTAGAGGTCTGGGGTTTGCTTTATTTTGTTTTGTTTTCACCTCTGTTAGAAAGCTGCCCACTCACATTTAGATATGCACATCCATGCTTGAAATTAGATCCTTGACCTAAGATCAAGACTAAAGTAGTATGTGTCGATTATCCGTGTATGAAAGACAAAGCACTTGTTAACGCTCATATTCCTGGTGATCTATCAGTCATTCATTCCTTTTTCTTGGTGAAATTTCAGGTTTTAGCCAAGAATTTTTTTTTAAAGATTTTATTTATTTACTTGACAGAGATCACAAGTAGGCAGAGAGAGGCAGAAGGAAGCAGATTCCCCACTGAGCAGAAAGCCCGATGTGGGGCTCCATCCCAGGACCCTGAGCCATGACCTGAGCCAAAGGCAGAGGCTTAACCCACTGAACCACCCAGGTGCCCCACCAAGAATTGTTATATCATACTTTTTTAACCTATGTTCTCTTTAAGAATTCTTTTTTGTAGCTCAACCTTTTTTATTCATATTTGTTTTGGTTTTTCTGCTCCTATCTGTGTTTAACTGGCTTCAGTGTTGAATGAATCCATTATCTTATAACATGATTTCCTTCAATATCACAGGGTTTTTACTCCCCTTGCCTTATTTCTCCACCTCCCCAAGCCTCTGGAAAAGGATCAGCGCAGGTGTACTTTCTGAATCTTTGATTAGCCGGGAATGTCTCCTGGAGCCTCACAAATGAAGAAATGACTTATGTCCGTGTACAATTTGGGGGGGGTTCACGGCCTTTATCCCTCAAAAACTTTCTTCGGTTACTTTCTGGCATTTAAATTTGGGCAACAGTACATAGAGTTAGCATAGTTTCTTTTCCTTTCTAGATAACCATTTTTTTTTCCCAGCCTAGATGTTTATCTAAGTGCTCCTTCATCCATAGTATTTAAGCAGAAGCATCAGGAGATTTGTTCTGTTTTTAAGTTGTACACAGAGAACTTTTTACATTTGAAGACTGTGGTTTTTATTCTGCCAAAGAGCTGTTTTTACAAATATCCTTTATTACAGCTTCTGTGTCATTTATTCTGTTCTCTTCTCTAGTAACACCAGTTATCTGTCTTTTCTGTGCCTGTTTTCTGTTCTCAGAAAATGACTTTTTGGTGCCCGAACACATGAGTGCGCATGAGCAGATAGGCACCAGGACATGGAGGCCTCCTGGTTCTCAGTCCCCTGCAGGTTCAACCTCCGGTCTCTGCCTGTTGTGTATTCTCATTACAGACTCCGGTGTCCACTTTAATAATGCTTCTTGCTTTCTGCTTTCCCTACAATCTTCCCTTTCCTCACCCAGCGAGTTTTTTTCCTAGTTGCTTCTTGAGCCACATTTTGAAAAATCTATTCTCATCCGTCTTTCACTTCCTTTATTCTTCTGTGTTTTCTTGAATTTTGTTTCCAACAAAATGCACGCAATCTAAAATGCATTTCTGTTTACTGCTGTGTAGGTGGAGATACCAGTAATGGGGGGGAAAAAAACAAGAACAAATTGGCTTAAACAACAAATCGTTGTGTTCACTCACAGAACTGGAAGTTTGAGCAGGCTCCAGGGTTGGTTGAATGAGATGCCCGAGAGTGTCATTAAAGACCCAATTATGACAAGCTCCCCACTTTGTCATGTCATGTTGGCATTGCCTACAGCTTGACTGTCCTCATGGAATTAGGATTGCTTTAACTAGTCCAAGCATCAAACCCACAAATGGTATAATGTCCAATGGGAGAGAGGGGCCATCGCAATAACCTTAGAAGTAAGAGAAACTCTCTGAGAAGTCCCTTAATAGAAGGCCCCTCCTGTCTCACTAAATTTTTTTTTTAAATTGGCAAAGAGGTTAAGAGCACCTGATTGGCTTAAGGACCTCAGGATTTGCTCCTAGATCTGGGAGTAGGGTCATCCACCTGAGTCACATGGAAAATGTGTGGACACCTAAACTAATTTGAGGGCTTTGCTGGAAAGGAAGAAGGTAGAGCATAGTGGTTAGGGAAATAGGCAAAACTAGCTGCTTTTTCTCTTTTGAAAATTATGTTTTTCTCAGCCTTCAGAGTATCATTCTGCTTATTTTTAATATGGTAAATTGTTCTAAAACCATGTTGTTTTGTTTCTGCTTACTTTAAAAAAAGGAGGAGAGGTCTATCTAGGACTGGTGTTTGCTGCAAACAGAACAGGCAGATTCTCATGGTTGTCCTCACTAGCCTGATGGTGGGAACCCTTTTCCTGTGTCTTAAGCAGGAGGAGTAATTGGTGTTCGGAGGCCCCATCCCTCTGCAGACTGTCTGACACCATCCTTCCATCTGATATGTCCACTGTGGAGGAAGGAATTCATGTTCTCCCCACAAAGAGGAGGATTGATCTCTATCAGAAGGAGCAAGTGAATCCAGAAGTCACCTTCCCCATGACTGCTCCTCTCCCAGTTTGGTTTCCCAACACTAAATCTAATTCCTGGGATATAAAGGTCTTTATCCTCCTTCTTTTGTCTTTGCCACATCAGAGACCCCTGTGAATGTGATTGAGGAGAAGAAAGGGCTCAGAGGTGCCCAACCTCCCATATTTGATTGCTTAGTCTTTGATTCTTCGAGCCCAGAAAAGGAAATTAGAAAAAGGTGAAGCATCTATTTTCTATCCTTCAGACTAGTGTTACTTCAAGTAACTAAGTGTATCAGTTTCAGTTGCCAAGAATATAATGTCCATTTCAGCTCGGCAAAATGTGACACAGTGGGGTGGCCTTGTACTTATTATTAATTTTACAAGTTCAACCCTATGCATTTGGTTAGAATTGAGAGAAAGAAGGTAGAAGAAAATACAGGAGAAAATATTTGTGGCCTTGAGTTAGGCAGAGATTTCTCAGATAAGACAAAAAAAACCATAAAAGCAGATAATTGATAAATTCTAATGATCAAAAATAAAAATTTTTCTCTTTTTTTTAATTAAAGAATTTTTTTT